>CAUYON010157100.1:0-38274 GCA_963573935.1 Arctocebus calabarensis
TAGTGATCAAGGAAATGCCATGAAGGATATCTGTAACAGTATGATCAAAATATTTCTGAATGTATATGAATCGTGCCCTGTGATTGCACCAATGTACATAATTATGATTCAATAAAATTATTAAAAAAAAAAAAGAACTATAGGCCAATAGTACACATTTAATATATATATATATTTATATATTTTTTTTTAACGTCTTCATAAAATTTTTAACAATACACTAAGGGATGATTGAAAATTAGTGTTAAGACTCTAAGCACTATGACAAATATTTTTGACTTATTTTATTACTTATTACATACTGCACGTTACCTTGAAATTAAATGCTATGTTACACAAATAGTTTTTCAGGAAATTCACCAGTCAAGGCAATAAAGGTAAATCCTTAATGTGTTTTAACATTGAAAGAGGCATTGTACTGAATTAAAACCATCCACTTGTAAATGAATACTGGTATACTGATATAGAAAAGGCATTCTTGCAAAATCAATTCCACCTAAAAATTTCCACGTTAAGTTAACACAAAGATAACAGCTCTCAAAAATCCACAGAGCATAATCCAAATATAAGCTGTGATTTAATACTGATTAAAAGAGACAGAAATCACTAAAATCTTTCTAAAGCCATTTCTTATAACTTGCTCATCAAAACTTCTAAAAAGTCCCTAAAAGAAATAGAAAAATTTATCATTCAGTAGTATCCTACTATATGTTCTCATCAACAAGAAAGTCTATTAGAAACTCTAGGATTCAATTAACCTTCTGTAAATAGCATTGTACCTTTGTGGTGACCTTCAAAATGAAATCAATTCAACTTTCTGAGTCAAGGAAGAAAAAAAATTAAACGAAAAACATGAGTTCTATCAATTATATAGTTGACATTGATATACAGAAATAGAAACACAACTATAAAAATACCCAACTTTTTTTACCAGCTGAAAATTATGTCTTGCATTTCTGCTACTTTGACAAGTCTTTCACTTGAGGAATCAGGTGTCAAACCACACATTAAGAGGAATACAAAGAATCTATTTTCTTCATTCCCTAATTTTATTTATAATATCAATACCAATCAAAAATATTTTTATAAACATGAAACCAGAAACTAAAATCACCATGTAAGTGAAGATTTATTTATAATCATAAACTAGGTTGGTAAATCTAGAATAAACTAGCAATTATCAGATTATGGAAAGGGAAGACAAAGTAAAACTAAATTCCCTCTCCATGTGGGGGGAGCCAGAAATTATGCTTTTGCCCTTGGCTTTGAAGTTCAGATAACTACAAAATATTTCATTGGTAAACAAACTATAAACCAAAACAATGTTTATATTAACTGTGTATTCAATATTATAGTTACTGTTGAAGCATGTGTTCATTCTTACTATAATTAGGCTAACAATACCTTAGCATTATTAATATCTACTATATCAAATGTTCTGTATAGATAGCTACTTGATCCTCATAAAAACTACATTAAAAACTATTATCATTCCCATTTTACGGATTTGAACAATGAAGCTTAGTTTCCTCAGAGTGACAAAGACAGAAGGTTGGTCCCATTGGAGCTCTTCATAGGCCACCTAGGCCTGGTTCCACATTTATTTCAGACAATGAAGAATGGCTGGTATGGTCTGAAGACTCAGGGTAACACATGTGAAAACCTTCCTCTTTATAAAAAGCAAAGATTAGATAAGAAATAAATGAAATAGAGACTGAAAGACAATAGGAAAAAGCAATGATATTAAAAATTGATTAAAAAAAAAAGATGTACAAAGCTTTAGCTAGACTAACCTAGAAACCAGGAATGAAATAAATAAAACAAAAATTAATAAATGAAATCACAACTAATGTAACAGAAATAAAAGGACCACAAGAGATTATCATGAACAATAATTTGGAACAAATTGTATATACTAGAAGAAATGAGTAAACTCCTAAGAGCAAGCATACAAACTACCAAGACTGAATCATGAATAAACAGAAAACCCTAAGAGACTAAGAACAATTAAGAAGATTAAACCAGTAATGAAGAACCTCCTACCAAAGAAATACCCAGGTCAAGGTGGCTTCATGGGTGAATTTTGCCAAATATTTTAATAATTAACTCTAATCCTTATCAAACTCTCCCAAGAAATGTGAAGGGGGAAGAACAATTCCAAATTCATTTTATGAATTTCAATATACTAAAGGCTATATTTGACAAGCCCACAGCCAATATCATACTCAGTAGTAAAAAGCTGAACGTTTTTCCTCTAAGGTCTGAAACAAGGCAAGGATGCCCATGTTTGCCACTTCAGTTCAATACAGTAATGAAAAATCTAGCCAGAGCAATTGGACAAAAAAAAAATAAAATGCATCCAAATCAGAAAAGGAAAAGTTTAATTTTCTCTTTTTGTAGATGACAGGATCTTACATGTAAACAACCCTAACAACTCCACCAAAAAGCTATTAGAACTAATAAACAAATTTGGTCAATTTGCAAGATACAAAAATCAATGTACAAAAACCAGTTATTATATATATGCTAACAACTAACTATCTGGAAAAGAAATTTAAAAAATAATCTATTTATAATCACATGAAAATATACTTAGGAATAAATTTAAGCAATGAGGTGAAATGTCTCTACACTGTAAACTATAAAAAATTGATGAAAGAAATTTAAAAAGAAAGAGGTAGAAATCTATATTCATGGATTAGAAGATTTAATATTATTAAAATGTCCATATACCAAATGTAGATCTACAGATTCAGTGGAAATCTATGTTCATGGATTGGAAGATTTAATATTATTAAAATGTCCATACACCAAAAGTAGATCTACAGATTATAATCTCTATCAAAATTCCAATGGAATTTTTCATAGAAATAGAGAAAATAATACTAATGTTCACATGAAAAGACCTGAAATAGCCAAAGCAATCTTGAGAAAGAAGAATAAAGCTCGAGGCATCATATTGTCTGATTTCGAATTATCTTACAAAGCTCTGGTAATCAAAACAGTATGGTATTGGTATAAAACCAGACTCAGAGAATAAGAAGACAGAATGGAAATCTTAGAAATAAATTTAAGCATGCATATATGGCCAACTAATTTTTGACAAAGGTACAAAAAATATACAATAGGAAAAGGATAGTATCTTCAATAATTAGTGGTAGGAAGCTGGATATTCACAGCAAAAGAATAAAATTGGATCCTTATACCACATACAAAAACTAACTCGAAACAAATTAAATATCTTAAACCATAATATCCCTGAAAGAAAATGTAAGGGAAAAACTCCTTGACATTGCTCTTGGTGTTGGCAATAATTGTTTTTTAATATGACACCAAAACCATAGTCAACAAAATAAAAAATTAACAAGTGGGACTATATTAATCAAAACAGCTTCTGTACAGCAAAGGCAATAATCAGCATAAAGAAAATATTTTCCACTTATGGAATAGTAGATAACATTTGCAAACCATATATAGTCATATTTCAGTATCCATAAGAGATTTGCTCCAGACCTCCTCTCAACCCTCAAAGATATAAAAATCCTCAGTTTGATCTCCTCTTAATGATATAAAAATCCTCAGTTTCTCAAGTCCCTTATATAAAGTAGCATAGTAGTCACATGTAATACACATATATACTCCTACACACTATAAATCATCTGTAGATTACTCATACCTAACAAAAAGTAAATACTATGTAAATATCATTATATTCTATTGCTTTTTATTTATATTATTTTTATTGAATTGTTATTTTTATTTCCAGTTATTTCTGTTTTGTAGTCAGTTGAATCTGTGGATGCAAAACCCATAGATAAGAGGGGTGAGTATACTTGATAAGGGGTTAATATTTAAAACATAGAAGGAATTCCTACAATTAAATTTTTAAAAGTCCTAAAAAAGAAAAATGGGCAAGGGATCTAAATAGACAGTTGTCCAAAGAAGATAAATAAATGGCCAAGAGATACACAAAAATGTGCTCAACATCACTGATCATCAAGGAAATGCACTTGAAAACTACAAGATACTATCTTACACCTATTAGGATGGCTAAAAAAAGTGTTGATGAGGATGTGAAGAAATGTGTACACTGTTGGTGGAAATTTAAATTGGTATCTCTATTATAAGAAGAGTATGAAGTTTCCTCAAGAAATTAAAAATGAAGCTGGTATATGATCCAGAAATAATACTTTGGGGTATAAATATGCAAAGGAAATGAAATCAGCATATCAAAGATACTGGATAATACTATCATATTTGTTGCAGTATTATTCACAATAGCCAAGATACGAAACCAGCGTAGTGTCCATTGATAAATCATTGAATAAAGAGAACATGGTGTGTATACACAATGGACTATTATTCAGTCATAAAAAAGGAAATCCTGTCATTTGAGAAAATGTCAATGAACCTGGGGAACATTACACTAAATGAAATAAACCAGATACAGACAAATGCTATATATACGTACCTGGCTTATATGTGGAATCTAAAGTAGCTGCACTGATAGAAATAGGAAATAGAATGGTGGTTTCCAGGGTCTGAGGTTGGAAGGAAAAGGAGTGATGTTGGTCATAAGGCATTCAGTTATAAGATGAATATGTTCTAGGGACTTAATACACAGAATGATGACTATAGATAATAATACTGAATTGCTTACTTTAAATTTGCTAAAAGGATAGATGTTAAGTGCCTGACCTCTTTCTCAGAGAGAGAGGGAGGCGGAGAGAGAGAAGGGTGATTATGTGTGGGAATGGATGTGTTGATTGATTGTGTTAATTGATATGCAATGTATATGTATATTAAATAACCATGCTGTAGTATATCTTGAATATATGTACTTTTTATATGTTATTTATACTTTAAAGCTGAGAAGAAAAACCCTAAAAAGAAAAATATGCTTATTCTCTCAAAGTAATGAAACTTAAGTCTTTTATCAAGCCTTTACATTTAACTACTAATCGTAGAAAATTCAAGGGACAGGTGACTATTGAATACCATCATAGGAATGCAAAGAGCAAAATCCCACCTTTGAGAAACTACAGGATATATGACCTGTTTTTTGTTTGTTTGTTTTTCAAGAAAAGAAATGCAGAGAGAGAGAAAATAGGAAGGGGAAACATAGTCTAAAAGAGAATCAACAAATAATGACTTCAATCTGTAATTCTTATTTGGAACAATTTCAAAGAAAACCATTAAAATTATAATAAAATCAGAGAAGTTCAATATGCAATAAGACATTATCTCACTCCTATTAAGAAGGCTATAAAAGTGTTGGTGAGGATATGAATGTACAAATGCACAAACATTTTAATGTTTTTTAGATTTTTTTTTTTTTGAGACAAAGTCTCAAGCTGTCACCCTGGGTAGAGTGCTATGGCATTACAGCTGGCAGCAACCTCAAACTCTGGGACTTAAGCTATTCTCTTGCCTCAGCCTCCCAAGTAGCTGGGACTGCAGACACCTGTCACAACACCCAACTATTTTGTTTTGTTGCAATTGTATTGTTGTTCTAGCTGGCCCGGGCTGGCTTCGAACCCACTAGCCTTGGTGCATGTGGCCGGCAGCCCACCCACTGAGCTAAGGGTACCACCCATTTCTGGGGTAATTTTAAAAGGCTAATTTTAGACACATACTAAACTGCTTAGCACATAAAGGAATATTATGCATTGACTTTGCTCGAAAATAATTCTAGTGGAGGAAAAGGTGAATGGAGATATAGATGAAAGAAAACTTAGTTTGTATATTGAGAATCACTGAAGCTGGGTAGAGAGCACTTAGGGTGCACATATTTTAAGTTCTCCCTTATACCTTTTTTTATTATTATTAAATCATAGCTGTGTACATTAGTGCAATCAAAGGGTACAATGTGCTAGTTTCACATACAATCTGAAATATTTTCATCAAACTGTTTAACATAGCCTTCGTGGCATTTTCATAGTTATTGTATGAAGACATTTGTATTCTGCATTCTGTAAGTTTCGTCTGTACCCTTCTAAGAAGCACCACAGGTGTGGCCCCACCAATTACCCTCCTTCCACCCCAACCTCCTTTTTAAACATAAAATTTATAATGATTTTCTCTTTAAATGAAAGAAAGAAAAATAAAATGCTCTGCAAAGAGGAGGAGGATCCATCAAGCAGAAGTCACTGAAATAAGACAGTTTCTATCATCATTTTATATAGGCTGGGTCTAAAACCAGGGTTCAAGTAGGATGTCCACCAAGCTCTGTGAGGAAGCTGAGAAAACTGTTAGTAAAGAAAACAAATTCATAAACTGCTAAGTAATCTTCAGAGACAGAAACTGTGTACACTCAACACATTACCAGAATGATGATGGCAGTGAAACTTCAGCAAACATCGAGATGATGATAATGACACTGAGGTCACATGGTGCCACTCCATGACAGAAATTTCCCCCATTGTTCTGTGCTATAAACATGATGATTCATGGGACTAATCTCATCACTAAGTATTCACTAACCTTTTCATAATTAAACGCTTCTTTTCTCTGTCGTGAAACTAAATAATCAAAAGAAAATGCTATCCCTTATAAATAACATGTAGCAAAAATCAATCACTATGTCCCATTCACATAAAATTCAAGTTCTTCTCCAGAATTGAGAAGGTTGTTGCTTTTCATAGTTAGCATATACTCCCTCAGAACCACATTGAAAAACAATTCATCCCTAGCCCTTAAATTCAGGCTTTAGACTTTTTTCCTTCAAGGTTATAAAGTGATTTCTCCTCTTTCATGATTTTGATACTAAAATTGCTAGAGCTTTACAATGAAAGGTGCATAGAATTTTTATAAGCATTTAAAAGCTAGATGCTTAATTATTTGTCCCTTTGTTCCATTTTGGCCTCTAAATATTACTTTCTAGGCTAGTTACAAGGTAATTTTTCAAAATGCCACCCTCAGTTACCACCCCAAACATTGAAAGTTGAAATCAGTTCCCAGTGCTTTCATTTATTATTGTGAGTTTCCTTGAATGATTGAGTAACAAATCACTGGAAACATCAAGTCAACATGGGTTTTATAAGTTAGATTACAAATATTACAGGATAAAAATTATTTGCATCACATAGAAATGAGTAACCATTGCTAAGCTGGCACAAAACAGCTGAAAATGGAATAATCAGAGTCATCAATATGAATATAAGATATAGTCAAGTATCAGAAAAACCTTCAACTAATAGGTACTTCAATTTAAAAATCCAGCAAATAATTTTCGGTCCATACCATAAATAAATAATTGGCAAAATGCTTCACTGCTCTATTTTGTTACCACATGTACATACGCTACTTAAATTTTACTATGTTTAACATTTAATGTAAAATACATGCTCTCATTTCGTGTCATTTGCCTGATAGACCTTCAGAGCTGGCAGTGATTTTAAATGTCATCTAGTTCAGTATTCCCCTTATTTCATTAGCTATTCACATGTATAGCTAATTAACTATTCCTATAGCACTGGCAAGTAGGCCATGATTATACTCCAGCCATAACATCTGTAAACATTTAATAAGCACCTGCCATTAGACAGACTAATTTAGGTTCTAGGACAAAGACGTCTTCTCTGGAAGAGTTTACATTCTACCCATACACATGTGTGATGACACATGTCAGAAACTGTTCTTGGTACTGATGAACCAAAGATGAATAAAACAGAGCAAGCCTCAAGTCACTATGGAGCAACAGGCTTCCCTATCTTTACCTCCAGTGTTTAGCTTTATCAGGGTCCCACAGATTAGGCCTAACTGCTCTGCCTTGTGAAAGCCTTCCAAATATATTTGTATCTCTCCCATCCCAACCTTGTTTCAGAGGACATGAATTCCCCAGTCCTTTTCTTTCAGGTGTTGGGCACTCCGATTACTACAGGCACCAGGAATTTAAAGCAAATGAGTAAAGTGGGCTGAGAGGAGCACAAAGGATCATATCGCCACAGTTGGTTTCCATGTAAGAATGCAAAAGCAAAACCCAGAGTCAATATGCCAATGAGACCTCTCACTACAGTAGAGCTCTTCAAACCGATTTGTCTATAGCTGATTGATTTAATTTCATTGAATCATGCTGACAAGGACAAAAACTTTACGTTTTATGTGCTCTTTATTATTAGAGTAAGCATTTTGGGGAAATCAAGATGCCCTAAATTTTGACTAGGTGGCTAGGGGCAGTGGGCCTTAAAGTACATTAATTGTGGCCTCCATTCTTTTCTTTTTAAATTAAAGTATGGCAAGTGGGGAGTAATTTTAGATAGGGATCCATGAACAGCCTCTGTGAAAGCAACATTTGCAAAAGGGACTATAGGAAATAAAATTAATTTCCTATTCCCTAAGGGGATTTCATTTTCCTCCTCTTCCTGAAAAGTGGGATTATATATTTCCTCAAAGCCTTTAGCAGGTTAACTTTTATGTCTCCTCATTTGGAAAACTGCCAGATAGTAGCTCCCTCTCCATGCAGTTACTGTGAAGATTCAAATAAAGGGTTTACAACAGTGGCTGCCACATGCAAAGCACAACCTATTCTGCAATATGTTTCTGTAATGCAAATAAATTTATCAAGAATTGCTAAATTAGGGTGAAATATCAATATACCACGAAAATTGTGTTGATACAGACATGATATTTTCTAATGCATTATGTTTTCACGAAGTAGGAGCAGTCAGGTGCAAATATACTGAAAGAGCCAGACATTCTCTTGAGAAGAGAAATGGTGCAAGGAAGCTACCTTATGTGCTTCCTCTTGCCTCATTTTGGCCACAGGCTTTGTGTTAAAAAGCCTATCAAAGATTACCTGGTTCCTTGTTCATTTTGTTCTTGTTTCTGTAGCATTAATTATAGAGGATTGGTGATCACCTCTAAAAGTTCTTTCTACGCCATTCAACTTCTATCAGCTTGGATGTTTTGAAAAGGCATAGGAATTTCATCACCTAGTTTAACTGCACTTTTTCTTCCCCATTTTCTTCTACCCTTTCTAATCTGAACATATTTTGCTTAAGGAAAGTCCATTTTATTTCTATATATACAGCTTTAATAAGTGACATAAATGAGGGATCTCTTTTATACATTGATGTTAAGGTTGCAACACTGTACTTGATTAATATCCTACTTTACATGTTTTTATAAAATGAACAATTATATTTTATACTTTAATTGCAAAAAGTATTTAAGAAGGCAACATGGACAAATTGTTACATGCCTGGGTCCTTATGCTGAGGGTCAAGGACAGAACCCAGAGGGCTAGGGAGAGCATCAGGTTTAAAGTCTTAAATTCTTGCTTCTGCACATGTTCAACATTAGATAAGTCACCTCGTTTTCTCCATTAATATAAAGACACCCACAAACCGATAAACATCACCATATCCTAAGTTGACAGACATCTTCATCAGTCATGATTAAATCCTAATAAATAATTTGAATGGGAAATACCAAATAATCAGGGGAAAATGAACCCTGGATTCTCATATTTATTACCTTTTTCACTTTTGAAACTTTGTTTGCTCAAAGGTAGATTAAACTTACAAAAAGTTAATGTATGGGAAGGGGCCTGTGGCTCAAAGAAGTAGGGTGCTGGCCCCATATACCAGAGGCGGCGGGTTCAAACCCGGCCCCGGCCAAAAACTGCAAAAAAAAGTAAAGAAAAGTTAATGTATGATGAGCGCTGTATAAATTTCTCATTTGATGTCAAACTTATATGAAGATAGGGTGAAATGTCATATTTGTTTTAAATGTTATGATGTAGACTAAATTTTTCTGCACCAGTGTATACCTAGCTAATGTGCCACTTTGAGATTAATTTCAGATCTAAATTGTTTTTATTTTATTCAATTTTATAAATAGTAATGTTTTCTTAGACCCATCATAGTAAGCACTAGTATTCAAATGTTATGTAATATAAACTCAAACCTCTTAAGAACATCTCAGTTAACAACACCAGTAAAAGGTATGCTGGGCATGGCACAGAGGCCATGTATATGTGAGGCAGATTTGTGTTATTTCACAGAAGAAATTTACCTAAACCTGTAGTTTTTTAGGAGCAGACTGGTGAAAAAACAATGCTGATGAAGATCAGATTTTAATCCCGATTCTTGACTAGCACCTAAGGCTTTGAGAACAGGTCTGCAATCACAAAAGGTCCTACTAATTCAGCAGTCACTTCATAAAAGATATTATTTTTCATAGAGAATTCCAAACAAAAGAAGGTAGACGAATGATTCCAACTGGCCAACACTATTTGGCATGAGGAGCAGAGCTCCAGAAAGCTGATGTGTAGGTCCATGGCCCCTCTTTCAAATATCTACATGGCAGGAGAGAAAAAGGTGCTGGATTTAGCTGGAGGCAGTGGTTTGCAGACATCTGACCTAGTCAGTTACTACAGGAATGCAAATAATACTTGGAGAAAACAGAGAGATCTTTTAGGCACACGGCCTACAGACACATGAAAAATGCTTACCATCACTGGTGGGTTTTTCTGAGGGCCTCCTAAGTTCTTCCCTTTCTAGTACATACTCCCTGATGTGAGAAATTTAGTTTATTCTTTTCTATTCCCTAACCCCCTCCAAAAGTTGTACTCTCCAAACTGAGACACCCCTTCCCTTTCCTGGTGGTTAGTCATCTTAGTTATGTCTGAGAAGATAGTCAGAATTAAAAAATTTTTGTTAGTGTCTACTGATTCTTAGGGAAGTCATCTGTCCTTGCTATGTCAAATAATAGGGCTAGATAGTTTCATTGCTGCCTCTTCTCTAAGCATCGTTATGCTCTCCAATCCTCTTTTTCTAGGCCCAGGTAGCCAAGGGGTTTTGGCCAACAGATTGTCAATTAGAAAAAGAATTGCTCATTTTGACTTTATGTAGTCACTCCTATTCTTAAGATAAATCTCCTAAGGCTCTCTTTTCCTTTCCTTTTAGGTAGCAAGATAACCTCCTTTCCCTTTTCTTCTTACATTGTGCAGGAAGATGTGGCAGTGATTGGTGGTGAGACTTATTCCAAAGTGATACTCTTAGTAAGCTCTGTTGGGATGTTCTATATATTTGAAAATGGGAGAGGGATTGTCTTAGTACATTTTAGTCCTCAGCTTTGGTCTTAGATACAGCTTTGGGGAAATAGGAAAATTTCTACTTGGTATCATGCTTTGATTCAGAGAAAAAAGAAAAAGAAGATGAATTTAAATAAAATCCCTATATGCTACCCTAAAAGAATGAAGGCAAAGTCAAGATGAATGGGCAGAAACTGACACAAACCCATTAGGTAAGATTGCTGGTCCAGAGAAGGGGTGCTTGCCAGAAATCCTAAATGGAATCCAGAGGGATGATAACCACTGTTCAAGGGTGGCTGGTGTGTTATTAATGATTAACAAAGAAAACAAAAGGCACAGTTTTCTCCTGTTGGCTCTGAGGGCCTTATATCCCTCCTGGAAAGAACAGAACTGAAGATTGAGTAAAATCCCATAGTGAAAGAGGGAAGCAGAGAGCACCAATGTGCTCCATGTAAGTTCAGCTATTCAACCCCTGATATGTTATATCCAGTGTGCAAAGAACCACAAATAGGATATCTGATGATCTATGGGAAATGAATAGTCCATGAGTGTCTACTGTGCACTAGGAGAGGCATTTTATATATATCATCTCTAAGAGCTCATTTTTTAGTTGTGTCACATTTTTTTCTTGATAGGGTACACAGAACCTGCCAAAATATAATTTCAAATAAAGAAAAAAAAAAAAGGAAAGAAAAAGTTTGCAAA
Source organism: Arctocebus calabarensis (assembly GCA_963573935.1). NCBI lineage: Eukaryota > Metazoa > Chordata > Mammalia > Primates > Lorisidae > Arctocebus > Arctocebus calabarensis. The sequence continues at coordinate 11,744 of CAUYON010157100.1, forward strand.
CTACAGGCTAGCATCTTGATGTCTACTCTGAGCAAATGCAATGCTTATTACATTTTCTTTCCCCTCATTATGAATTTTAATCTTTTTTAGTTGTAAGAGACAGAAAACCATTTCAATCTAGTTCTTCAAAATGGGAGTTGACTGGCTCATTACTGAAGGCTCCAGAGAACTGCTGTTAGGGTAGAGTTGAGTTTAAGGACTTACTAGCATCTACCAGGCTCAGAATCTGCCATTTTCTCAGCTGGGATTTCCTTTACATTGATCTCATTCCTGTTGACCTTCTCTATCTGGAGGCAAAATGACCAAGCAGAGAGTCAGCTTTTTCAGCTACCCCTGTGCTAAAGAGGATTTCCCTTCCTGGTCATTTCAGTACAAGCTCTTGAGCTGAGTTTCACTGAGAGGACACAGGCCATGTGTCTATTACTGGTCATTCCACTAGGGATTTAGGATGTGGGATTGACCACAATTATCTCAAATGTCCATTTTTGGAGGAATGGGGGAAACCTCAGTTAGGCCAATCTGGAACACTGCTTGCCCAAAGGAAAATTAAGACACTGATGGAAAGAAAAAGATATCTATAATATTTGAAATTTTCTTCTTAAGTGTTTTCTGATAGACTTAAAGTAATATGTTGTCAAATTTAACTTTCTTCTTTAATTTCTTATCAAACTTTATTTATTTATTTATTTATATGGAGTCTCACTCCATGGCATCATAGCTCACAGCAATCTCAAACTCTTGGGCTCAAGCTGGGACTACAGACTCCTGCCACAATGGCCAGCTAGGGTTTTTTTTTTTTTCTAATTTTTTAATAGAGCTAGGATCTCCCTTTTCCTCAGGCTGGGCTTCAACTCCCGAGCTCAGGCAATCTGCTTGTCTTGTCCTCCCAGAGTGCTGGGATTCCCGGTGTGAGCCACTGTGCCCAGTCTCTTATCTAACTTTAAAGCTTGAAAAATGAGAAAATTGATAGGCTTACCTTTCATTTTCCTCCAACTTTTTATGGTTTAGATTTTTGCAGTTATTTTTAAAAACAAATGAGGAATTAAATAGATTTAAACACCAGATAGTTAACTAAATACTTCAGTAATATTTATTGTTGAAACTGATTCAGGTGATTACATTATTCTCTCTACGTCAATGAGCTACTGTTTATTTCTATGACTATTGGCTTTTTTCTCCACCTATTTTTTTGTGGGAGAAGCATAGAATTTTAATTGTGAGATCAGCTATCTATGTATATACTTTAATATTTGATGGTGTAAATAAATGATAGGTAGCTTAAATGAGAGGAGATAGAAAAACCTGGAATTGGAGTTCAGCGTGACACAGTGGGGCCTATTTCATCCAGAGGAGGCTGCTTGTACACATGGACTGGTGGAGCTGAAGTTATGAAAAGTAGACAGGAAAGAGAGAGCACAAAAGGAGGGACACAGGGCCAGAGAATCTAAACATCACCTAAAGCTTTAAAATCCGGTGGTGCCATATGTTACAAGAATGGGGTCTTCTCTATTTGGGCTTTGGTGCAGATTGTTAAGTCAATAGTTGTTTTTTAGCATGCTCCTTTTTCTTTTTCTTCCTCACTTGTTTTTTACATCTACCAATCAGTCTACCGATGCTATTCATGTTTCAGAGAGTGACGTCAGTTAGATGTTAGTACTTCATGAACCTGCTGCTTCCAAGGCCATTTTCCAGGGAGAGGGGAAATGTTTAACACTGAGAAATGACAATCTCGTGGTCACATTTGCACCTGCCCTGAGGGCTGTTGGAGAAGTGCAGTGACAGAAGGAGCCCCGTGTGCTTGCTTCTCAGATAACATCACCTATGTGAGGTGAGGCTGATTCTGTCTCTACTACAGGTCCCAGAATCTTAGAAGGAACATTAAGCTTCTTTCTATTCATCAAATGTTCATTGAGCTCTTAATATGTGCTGAGAACTGTGCTTGGTTCTAAGGGTTCCAATATAAATAAAATATCATCCCATTTTCTAATGAGTTCATTGTCAGGTTGAACTTCCTAATTCCAACACTTGCATTCCCACAGTTTAAACTTGCCTGGGGAGGGGAATTTCAGGAACTGACATTACATCTCAGCATTCCACTTAGGTTTCAGAATAATTGCGTTCCATATTTCAATAGGTCCAGTGGTCATCAAGTTTTCCACTTGTGTCCCCTTTGTAACAAGGACCCCTGCCCTCAATGCCTATTCCCTGCATCCAAGGTCTGGCTATTTATAAGTACAGTATGTCGTGTTAGAATCTTTTTTATTTCTGTTCATAATATGATACATTTTTAGCTTTTCAAACTCAGTGTGACTCTTTTGTGAATGTGGATATGATGAGATTTTCCTGCCTTAGAATCGTAAGTCTGGGCTCTTCAAAGCCTGGGTTTTAAATTGCATGGCTCTATTCTATTCTTAGACTATTTGGTACTAGGGTTTGAATTTATTCCCCTCTAAAATTCGTGTTGAAACTTAATCCCCAATGCAATGATGTTAAGAGGTGGGGACTTTAGGGCATAATGGCTCTGATCTCATGGATGAGATTGCTCCTTATAAAAGAGCTAGAGCGAACTTTCTAGGTGCTTCTCCATCCCTTCTGCCATGTGAGGACACAGTGATCACCCTTCCAGGGGATGCAGCATTCCAGATGCTGTATTGGAAGTCCAGACACCAAACCTGCCAGCACTTTGATTTTGGACTTCCAGCCTCCAGAACCACAAAAAACAAATTTCTAGGGCTTAAAAATTATTCAGTCCCAGGTATTTGATATAGCAGGACAAGAGCACTAAGACATTTAGAATTCAGTGGTTACATTTTGTTCTATTCCTTTGAACTTTTGTTGCTAACAGGGACTTCCTGGTGGGTCTGAAGATGAACTTGTGGCTATTTCACAAAAACACTCATCTTAGCACTGCAGAGATGCAGCTGGTCTGGGTGCCTCCTAGTGGTGAGGGGACATGCTTCTCTCTTCATTGATCCTGTTATGTGGGTGACAAATCTCCGTGTGATTATATGCTCTAATTTATCATGCAATGATCATATTAGCTCTGTCACCATCTTCCACTCTGTCATCTGAGCCCCACTGAGATGTGAGGCTATTATCCTGCACAGGAAGGTGGTGACTTTACTCATCACAGAAGGCCACTTCCTGGCTACCCTGCTGTGTCTCTTGGGAAGCCTTCCAACAGAGACATCCACCGCTTACAAATCTATCTGTACTACTTTGGCCTATATTTAACTCCAGTTCAAGTTTCTTCTCATGAAGGCCTTCTGTAAAATCCCATCTATTCCCTCCCGAGTTTCCCTTCCTTATTGTAAAGCAGTTTTTTCATTATATTTATTTATTTTCTGACTCTTTGACAAAATCTACCTTTACCATGTTTATTTACCCTCCAACTTCTGTTCATTTTTCATCTCTTCCAGGAAGCCTGCCTGGCTACTCTAACTCACTTAGAAGTCATAACATCTAGTTTATCTGCTGCTAATTTGGTCTTTTAATACCTTGTATCACAGCATAGTGGTTAAGGTCACAGACGTTTGGGTCTGACTCTCCAGATTTTTGAGCTGTTTGATCTTGCGCAAGCTATTTACCATTTCCAAGCCTCAGTTTATTCATCAGTAAAATGGGGCCAACACTCACCTTTCTTGGCATCTCTACAGAGTCTGTCTGGTATTTACTGACATAGTAAATGCTCAGGCAGGAGAGAGGAAATGCTGGTAGCTTGTTTTTGCCAATGATGCGTTTACTTTAGATAAAGTTTTTCTGCTACTTTAGAACAAAATTTCTTACAAATATTGATTAAGACAGGTCTATGAGCAAAAATCTTATTGAATTTAGAGATTATGGATCATGGACTAGAAATTTTGATCTCATAAATTTAGCAATATAACGAGAAACCAAATCAATTGATCTCACTGGAGATAAAATCAAGGTAATAAAAGTTATTGTATACTTACCTGATAGATATCAAAGAATGAATAGCGTATTGACAACACGAGGGGGCTGCCCATGTATTATATTATTTATTAAAACATTCCAAGTGACTGCCTTTTTTCATGGATAATGTCGGAATGAATCCAAACAGATTTTTAGCGAGTTTTCACTATGGTTCATTTTTTCTCTAAAAATCTTCTTGATCGTATTGAATCAGAGATGGATAAATGAGGATTGATTCAGTTTCAGGAATTTTTTTTTTTTTTTAAAGAGAATTTGCTTGACTTTTGTTTAAGGAGAGTTATCATCTGGTCCTAATTTGGTCTATTCTTGGCAACAGGGGATTTCATTTTACACCCCCGACTCTCCGTTGTTTTGCTCAGAAATTCTGTTTGAGCTCATTTGTGCAGTAGCTACAGATCTTAGGATCAGGTTTATTTTTTTTTAAAGCAAAGGTATGAATTAGATGATTCTCAATAACTCTGAAAGTTAGCATATTTTCTCTATTATTACCATTTTTTTTGGAGAAAATGGGAAAAACAAAATATAAGTGATTATCAGCACGATTTAGAAAATAATTAATGATGCATGTAATTTCATGCCATTTCATAACTACCACAATCAAAATATGTTTAGTGCTTGTTACACTCCAGCATTTTAAGATTGTCAGCCATTGGCCTTTTTTAAGTGGCAGAGTGGTATACAGGACTACTCTTCTTGCTTATAACTTTACCCTTTTTAATTTATGTTTTGGTTAAATTCACACACACACACACAATTTTGACCTTAATTGAATTATATATTGAAAGTCAGAAGGAAGGCTTTGTCCGATGTTTTAGTTTGAGGTCAGTCTTCATGACACACACACTCATCATGCTGGCCTCTACTCCCTTAAAATGTTTTTAATTATTTTGATCGATTTAGCAACTTTTATCACCTCTTTAATATTGCTTGAAATGAATCACATTTATATATATACATAACTACTTAAAAAATTAATACTCTATTACAGTGTAATCTTTTTGATATTTTAAGCAGAAGCTTAGAATCCAAACATAAATGAAAAATTCAACCTTGTTGGTTCCACTAAATAGAAATAATGCAACTGATGAGGTTGGATGAATGTTTACTTTCAAATGACTATTCCCCCTGTTTGCACATATGCAGGCAATGAGGGCTATCCGCACTTCACAATTTATTCTGCTGCTGGGGTTAGTATCAGATCTTCTTTTATACATCTGTGTTTCTTATATTTAGAAATGTTACAAGGGAAAAATTACATCTTAGACACAAAAAAACATGGGGTATAATTTTGTGAATCTGATGTAACATACTTTCCCTCCCTGCTCTGATATTAAAGGTACGTTCGTATTATTTATACTTATTTATCACACATGGTCAAGATTTAAGGGTTTGAAAGCCATCAATACCGGTGATGTTGGGTATAAGTGAAATAAAGGCCACCAAATTGGTTGAAAAGCTCATGGATGGGATGAGTCTTTCCGCGAAGATATCAGAAGCTTTCGTCTTGCCTGTTGTCCTGCCCGGGGACAGGAAATCAACTGGCTGGGCTTTTTACAGATCTATCTTGCTCCTCCAGGCCAGGGAAGGGAAGGCCCAACGCCTGACACTTGGAGAGCTTGAGCCTGAGAATGAAAGATTGCCCTGAATTTGAATGTAGAGAAGAGAGAAGGGGACAGTGAAAGATGTTCCAACGGCGAGGGCGCGTGGCTTTGGCGGCTGCCCATCCCCCTTATCTCACCTAATGGCAGGCGCCTGCCAATGTTTATTTGGCCATTGCCATCCACCAGCTGCTCCTCTGCCATGTTGTTTTTCCTCCCAGATGGCAACACGATGTTCCACGATAAAACTGACACAAAAAACAATGCAAAATTTGTCTAAGAGAGGTTCAGCAAGCATGAGAAAAACATCTGATATCTCTCAGAGCCCGCCAAGTTCGCAGCTTACAGTGCCAGAGTAATTATGGGATGATTTGAACAGAGGCGATGCATGGGAAGCCACTTCCAAATGTATCAGGTGGGCTTCCAGAAGAGGCGAAACCCTCGGCTCTCTCCTTGCTCTGGCGCCCTGACAGAATCGCTGAGTGGAGCGTGTGGCTCCCAGAAGCCTCGTACATTACTGAAGTCTGTGCTTTACCCCATGCTGCCTAATTAATGGCTCACTATTTAAAAAACTCTTTTATTCAATTAGAGTCTGCTTTCAATAAGATAAACACTCTCGCTATCAAAATCCTGGGAAGACAATCTTTCTGGGCTGCCTTCTCGCCAAAGCATCTGCTTTTCTGTTGCCCCTGGTTTCTTATTCGGTCCAGCTCTCATTTGGCTGTTTGGTTTTGTATAAATTGATTGCTATTTGGGGTATTAATAACAAATGTCCCTGCCATCTTATTACACTAAGACCTATTTCCCCCTTAGCCTCTACACAAGAACACAGACTGCAGAGAATTGTATTATTATTTTCATTGATTACAAAGAGCCTCAGATGTTATTTAAAATGGGGCAATGACTGGATCTCTTATTCGTCACAATGACTCAGAGTACTAATGCCTGTTCTGTGGGTTACCATTACTACATTGTTCAAGCAGATTTTTAGGTGAGCTGCTGGAGAGCTCTTTCTTCAATTAGCCTTGTGCTTCTTCATTTGACTCAGAATTTCCTGTAGGGCTGATTGTATTCATGTCTCTTTGGTTAGAGTTTTCAGAGTTATTACAGTTTATTTGACTGGCTTTAGAGACAATATTAAGAAAAATGGTTTAAAAAGAATTCTATCTATTAGTAATATTTGAAGACTCTGTCCCAAACTGGTTCTACTGTGCAAAGGTTGGTTTCAAACTATTATAAATGAAAATAAACACTAGAAAATGTCCAATAATTTTTGGGGAAAACTATTTCATGGAATTGTGACACAATGCCTCAATAACATTTAAGAATGGATTATGTATTTATCTGGTTTGGGAAAAAAGTTTTTATTGGAGGATGGATGTAACAGGAAAACCTGGTCAAGAGATATCGATACATTCCCACAAGTAGGAAAAGGCAGTAGAGAAGGTTCTGAATTTCCTAAAAAAGTGCTGAGTTTAGGTCTGTGCCATTAACCTGGCTGAGTCATTTAACCTCTTGTAAACTCTATTTCCTTGATATAGAAAATAGAAATATGAATAATAGTCACTAAATACAACTGTTACAAGGATCAAACCAGGTGAAAGATGCAAAAGAGTTTTATGAAGTAAAGAATGATGTAATGATTGTAATTAGTGTGTAATTAGAGGGCACCTTTCTCTGCTTAGCTCCATCTTCAGAAAGTCTTTTTTTTAGATTATAACTTTCCTTTAATAAAAGATTTTTTTTCTTTAACTTTATCATTTGTACTACAGCTTTAGAAATTCTGGGAGGATAGGTTAGTGCAGATTTTATAATTGTTGTGAATATTTGACCTTCTAAGGGTAGGAAAAAAATCTGAATATATTAACATTTGAGGTCACGCTGTAATTCAGTTTTGTAGGAAGCAACATCATTTGACATTTCAACCTTTTTGCAGGACAGATTGTTGGGCATTTTCCAAGGTAGCAAGAGCTACACTTTTCCTTCCAGCATTGAAATCAGGTGGCTGTCGATACACAGGCAGAATTAATATGTATAATGTACATATCCTATTCATATTCAGATTGGATCCAAATGATTCCTTGGACCTAGAGTAGAGCAAGGTCAAGTTGAGGACACTCAGAATACTTGAGAGAAGCTGATTTTACTAATCTTTGCTTGTTGGAGCTCGTGTTAATCTAAGCTAGACCAGCAGTTCTCAACTCTGGCTTAGAATCACCTGTATAATATTTGTGTCCATTTGGTTTCAAATCTTCATAGCTGTTGTAATTTACACAATTATCTATGGTGAAATAAAGAAACTAACATTGATACCCAGCAGAACTCATGACCACACATTCTGATTTAAATGGCTGAAGTGGCACTTACTCATCAATTCTTTTTAAGCTCTGCAAGTGATTCTCAGGTGTAGCTAGGCTGAGAATTACACATCTAGAGACAAGTAGCAATAATTTATCTCCCAATATGTACACAATGTTTAGGTATTGAGTGAGGTGTGTGGATTGACTAGGTGTGATTTTTGAGTCCTCACTGGGACATTCTGTGATGGTGTAACAATCATGTGTCCTGAATGATACATGTTAACACTAGAATTTTATATATTTTTGAGTATAAATTTATCTAGCTTTTTGATATCAAACTTGATATTTCCATATGAACCATTAAACATATCACAAATTTTGGAAACAGTAGAGAAAAAAGGATACATTTCCAAGGTGGTAAATATTGACCATTATGTAAGGTGGCCATAAGTTTGTGTGCAATGCTCTTTGGAATCCAAGAGGTAAATGGGTCCTGAGACCCAGATGATATTGAGGACCATTGATGTAATTCATTTTTTACTTTCTTCAGAACTTTTAACTCCGACTGAAAACTGCTTATGCATTCTTTCATTGTGTGACCTTCCCAGCATAAATACTTTAAGTATAGTTTGCTCATGGCTATACTACCAGCACCCGAAGTGTCTAACACAAAGTCAGTGTTATGGGCTGAAGTATGTAGCCCCCAAATTCATGCTGAAACCCTAATCCCCAGTATCTTAAATTGTGGCCTTATTTGAAAATATGGTAGAGAGGAATCCTAATACAATACGACACATTCTTATAAGGGGAAGTTCAAGTGATGATACAGAGAGACACAGGGAGGACGCTGTGTGAACACTGGAGCTATGGGCTGGGCACAGTGGCTCTCGCCTGTAATCCTAGCACTCTGGGAGGCAGAGGCTGATGGATCACCTGAGCTCAGGAGTTTAAGACCAGCTTGAGCAAGAGCGAGGCCCTGCCTCTACTAAAAACAGAAGAACTGGCCAGGTGTGGTGGTGGATGCCTGTAGTCTCAGTTACTCAGGAGGCTGAGGCAAGAGGATTTTTTGAACCCAACATTTTGAGATTGCTGTAACCTATTATGCCAGGGTGACAGAGTGAGCTCTGTCTCAGAAAGAAAAAAAGAAAAAAAAGAAAAAAAAAAAAAGGAAAGAATAAAAGAAAAAAAAATGGAGCTATGCTGTCCCAAGCCAAGGAACTATAAGAAGCTGGGAAAGATAGGAGAAAGGCCTGGAGCAGAGTCCTCCCTCTCACTCTAAGGCAGTAGTCCTCAAACCTTTTAAACAGAGGGCCAATTCATTGTCCCTCAGACTGTTGGAGGGCTGGACTATAGTTAAAAAAAAAAAACTATGAACAAATTCCTAGCACACTGCACATACCTTATTTTGAAGTAAAAAACAAAACGGGAACAAATACAATTCACACTGATGCATGTGGCCCACGGGCCATAGTTTGAGGATCCCTGCGGAATCCAGGCCCTGCCACCACCTTGATTTCACATTTGTGCCCTCCAAAACTATGAGACAATCTATTTTTGTTGTTCTCAGCCACCTCATTTGTGGTACTTTGTTCTAGCAGCCCTAGGAACTTATACAGGACATATTTGGTTAAATATTGATTAAATGCATGGGTCTCTTACTGCTTTACGTGTGCTATCACATTCATTTTTCACAATTTCTTAAGCAGTGCTATTATTATTCTTTTTCTGCACATGAAGAAACTGGTGTTTAGAGAGGGCAAATGCCTTGCTCATGGTCATGTCTCTCTGCCTTCTTAAGTCAGAGCTCCTAAGCTATCTGCTGTGCGGTCTGACATAGATGCTGTGTAAAAGCAGAGCTGAAAACTGGAAGTCACTGTGAGTCCATACGGTGCACAGAGAGAGGGCACAACTTGGAAGGGTAGAATCTAGAATGTCAAACGTTCAGTCTGTCATTCCGTTACCTTCCCAGCCTGATGCAGATCAGAAATCTATGCTGGAACAGAGGCTACATGGTCTCCTTTGCTTTCCAGTGTCTACCTTGCTCCACTCACTTCTCAAGGTCAAGATGAGTTGAAGGAGGGGAGGAGAGTGAGAGGAGGAAGTCTATCTTAATTAGTAATAGGCATTCTTAAGACTTTAGAGCCTTCTGGGTGGCAGGCGGGATATTTGGGGGATTTCTTGGAGACTCTTATTATTCCCTGGCAAAGGAGATGCGCCCTCTGACTGACCCTGGGACTTGATTCTTTCTGCTGGAGTCATCCTCCCCTGGAGGGTGGCCACTTGGGCATGACCTTCGACAGCAGCCCAAATCCTGCTACTTTCCTTGGCAGCCATTCTGACTTAAAGGGAACATTTGGCTCTTTTGTCCCATAAACTCTGGAAGTGCAGGCTGCTTTCACTATAGCCCTCTCGTCTCCTTGGACATAAAAGGCAGCAGCTCCTATAGGGCCTAGCACATTTGGGCTCTGTCCAGACTAGAGTTGGACTCCAGGCTCTGTGTCCTCCAAACCCGAGGGCTTGCATGTCAAATCCTCTCTGAGGTTTTCTTGAAGCCTCTCTCACTTGGTTTGAGTGATTACCGTGGGAAACCTCTTGGTATATATGGATTATTTATTTATTTATTTATTTTGATTAAATCATAGCTGTGTACATTAGTGCAATCAAGGGGTACAATGTACTGGTTTCATATACAATCTGAAGTGTTTTTATCAAACTGTTTAACATAGCCTTCATGGCATTTTCTTAGTTATTGTATGAAGACATTTGTCTTCTGCATTTAGTAAGTTTTACCTATACCCTTCTAAGATGCACCATAGGTGTGGCCCCACCAATGGTATATATGGATTTTAACGAGAATTTCATGATGTCCTTATGGACAAAATGTTGCTAGGGATGTTATTATGACCAGAAAAGAAAAATCGGATATAATATAAATGCATGTTATGACCCATGGATGTCTCATTTTAACATTTTAATAATTTTAAACAATTTAGCTACTCTTACGGAAAATCTACTCGGTGACGGGCACTGCACCAGGACAAGACAGACAGCCCTGAATTCCTAAATCATATACAGCACATTTCTTTGGACCGTGGTCTAGTGCCTGTTAAAGGACGTTGGGTGAGAACCAGAGAATAAGCAGAGCACTCGTAGAGGGATTGAGGTTCGTGTGAACATGTGTGCACTCACACGGCCACAGTGTCAGCCCAGGGGAACGCTGCCGAGCCAGGCACTGGGCTTGGCACAGAGCACAGAGAGGCCAATCTGACTGGTCACTCCATGTTTGTATGTGACAATTCAAAGAGCTTGCAGGAAGGGGAACAGGTGTGGGTGGGTAAGCACAGTAGAAAGTGATATGTTCTATGCTCGATTAGCATTCTAGATGAAACATTTCACTAGTTTGATGGCATGTCACAGGATGAAAGTGTGGTTTGGTAAAAGGAGCGGGGATCACACGATCCCTGTATACATCTCAGCTCCATAATTTAGTGAGGTGCGTTCCCTTCCACACACATGCTTAGATTCTCTGAGCTCAGCTTCCTCACCTGGAAAATACGTATAATATAACTTTGTACATCCACATCCACTATATTTAGTTAGCCAGCTCTTTTTGCCTTGCTCCAGATACTTTTATGATTTGAAACTGTTTGTATGAATGTGTATAATAAAATACATAAAAATAGATGAAATTCATGACCAGGGAAAATATAGACAAAGTGAAAAGACGAAGGGAAGATAAAACAAACATAATGTATTTGCTCCAAACATGATACATAGTAAAATTCCCTGTAAAACTGTAAAGTTCTACTTGATATTAGTTAATATTAATGTTTATAAATTTTTTTATAAAATTATATATTTTATATATTTTCATATATTATTTTTACATCTATAAATACATTCTTTTCTATTTTCTACCTGCCATTTATAATTAACTCAGCTTCACTAAGTATGGATCCCAATGATGCTAAATCATTTCTCAGTAGCTAAATAATTTGATGCCTGCCAATCATGCCTTTAGCAGTCCTTTGTCTAGAGGACATCAGCCTCTTCCAAAAGGTCAAAACACACGACTCTTTGCATAATCTGATGAAGTTCTATGCTTAATAAATTTCAGTGATCAAATAGGAAGTTTTTTTAATGAGTAGAAAATTGTTTAATTTGTTTCTGGGAGAACAAAATCTTAACTGAAGCTTGAAAAATGTGTTTAGTTTTCAATGACTTTAGAGTGTGGATATAATTTTCCCTTACCTAGGAGCAAGGCTCAGCATATCTTCCTATTCACATCCTGTTTCTGATACTAAACTATGACTTCTCATCTTTGGTTCAAACTCATAATCCTGATAAGATTTTTGTTTTGTTTAGTTATTACTATTTCAGTGAGTTTGTTATCCTATCCATTTTATAAGTGTTTTACAAAAATGAAATTGCTCTCTGTTCAACAAGAAGGCCCAGCTCTAGGTGAAGAGTATGGTCTGGGAGAGACAGAGATGTCCCCTAAGATACCCTTCCTGCTGTTTGTCTTCAAAAATTCATATGTAGATGGGTGACAGTTAGGTCACCTGTGCCTCTACCTCTCTGCATTCAGCCCAGGGTGATTCTCATTGTTACCCAGAGATGAGTAAGAATGTGGTAAGAACAGGCCTAGTTGTTATTGTTTAAAAGCATCATATTTCCATTAGTCTGATTATCTTACTACTGTGTAGGTGCATTGGCAAAAGCCACAGAACAGGGTGGCCAAAGCTATTTGAACACATGCTGGTAGAAATCAGGGCATGTAAGAAAAAAATGTGTTGACACAAACTCAAACTTTTGGGGCTCTTCAGATCATGATTTTTAAAATTATTTATTAATTTATTCAACAAATATTCAGTACCTACTGTGTATCAGTCAGTGTTCCAGGCCCTGGGAATATGTTCGTGATTAAGAAAGAATAGAAAAGGTAAAAATCCCTCATCAAGCTAACATTTTAATTGGACATCAGACTATGAACAGGACAAATAAGTAAAAAATGAGTGCTAAGAGTTAAAGAGACAAAAGACAGGATGGACAGGTAAACGAGTCATGAGGGTAAGGGGAGTTCAATTTAGACAGGAGGCCAAAGAAGGTAGCACCAAGAACTTGACTTCTGAACTAGTCACGTCAAATGAGTCAAGTTCTTCCTTCCACCAAAAGAGCAAATTCAAAGGTCTACAGGTGGAGGTGGGGCTGGGTTAGAGAGGCAGAGTAGGAAGCCAGTGTGGCTGGATCAGGTGAGTGAGCCTGATAGTAGGAGATAAGGTTAGAGAGCTAGTGGGCAGCGAAGGCGTGACCATGTCGGCCTCAAGGGCCACACTGTGGACGTTGAATCTGACTTTGACACTGATGGAGACTGGTTGGAAGGCTCTGGGCAGTGAAGTGATATGACCTCACCAATATTTAACACAGTCACCTTAATTACTATGACAATCGACTTCACACAGAAGTAGAGATTATCTGGGTGGATGTTGTCATAATCTAGACAAGAGATGACTGTGGAGATTGTGAGAAATTGGTATAATTTGGGATGGATTTGAAGGTAGAGATAATATTTGCTGCTGAGAAGGTCAGGAAAAGGAAAGTTAGGGATGACTCCGGAGCTTTTGGTCTGAAGAACTTAAGTGATGATGGGAGACATCTGGGAAAGGTGCCAGCCTCTTCTACCCCTCTATCCATTCTTTCCCTACCTTCTACCTCTGTTGCTTCTTCAGTATTCTTAACTCATTACAGCTTATTCATTTATATCTTTCACCTTCAAGTTCAAGATTGTCCCATTTCTTTCTGTGACATATCATTTTATTGTTCAATTGTTTTTCTATTTATTTTTCAATTTGTTGTTAACTAAAAAATGACTCAAACTCCCTAAAACATAAATTTAATGTGTTAGGAATCATTGCCTTTCATTCCAGAGCTTCCTTTGTCTTCCTTTCTTTCTTTCTTTTTTTTTTTTTAAATTAAATCATAGCTGCCTACATTAGTGCAATCAAGGGGTACAATGTGTTGGTTTCATATACAATCTGAAATGTTTTCATCAAACTGTTTAACATAGCCTTCATGGCATTTTCTCAGTTATTGTATGAAGACATTTACTAATGTATGTATGCATTTAGTAAATGTGTTATTCTGCATTTACTAAGTTTCACCTGTACCCTTCTAAGATGCACCATAGGTGTGGCTCCACCCATTACCCTCCCCCCACTCCTCTGTTTCCATATTCTTGTGCTATAGTTGGGTTATAGCCTTCATATGAAACCTTTAAATTAGCTTCATAGTAGGGCAGAGTACATTGGATACTTTTCCTTCCATTCTTGAGATACTTTGCTAAGAAGAATGTGTTCCTGTTCCATCCATGTAAATATGAAAGAGGTAAAGTCTCCATCTTTCTTTAAGGCTGCATAGTATTCCATGGTATACATGTACAACAATTTATTTATCCATTCGTGGGTCGATGGGTACTTGGGCTTCTTCCATGACTTAGCAATTATGAATTGGGCTGTAATAAATATTCTGGTACAGATGTCTTTGTTATAATATGATTTTTGGTCTTCTGGGTATATACCTAGTAAAGGAACTATAGGGTCGAATGGAAGGTCTATTTTTAGATCGCTAAGTACTTTCCAAACTTCCTTCCAACAGGAACATATTAGTGTGCATTCGCATCAGCAGGGTAGAAGTGTTCTCTTTTCTCTACATCTATGCCAACATCTCTGGTTTGGGGATTTTGTCATGTGGGCTGATCTTACTGGAGTTAGGTGATATCTCAAAGTAGTTTTGATTTGCATTTCTCTGATGATTAAGGATAGTGAGCATTTTTCAGGTGTCTATAGGCTGTGCACTGTCTTCTTTAGAGAAGTTTCTCTTCAAGTCCTTTGCCCACCCTGAGATGGGGTCACTTGTTCTTTTCTTGCTAATACGTTGGAGTTCTCTGTGGATTTTGGTTATTAAACCTTTGTCGGAGGCATAACTTGCAAATACTTTCTGCCATGTGGTGTCAATTTGTTAGGATAGTTTGACTGTCCCATGCCTCCAGCTCCCTGCAGAGGTCCTCCTGGACAGTCCTAATATTAAGCTTTCAGAAGCAAAGAACAAAGCATCTGGCAGAAGTTCACAGAAGGAGTACAAAGGATTCAAGGTATCCACATGTAGTGTCAGCAATGTTCACTACTGCCGTGGACTAAATGTTTGTGTACCCCCAAAATTCATGAACGGAAGCCTAACCCACAAGGTGATGGTATTAGGAGCTGGGAACTCAGAGAGGTAATTAGTTCATGGGGGGGGGGAGCCCTTGTAAACAGAATTAGTGCCCTAAAAAGAAAAGGTAATCTCTCTTTACCATGTGGTGATAAGACAAGAAGATAGCTATCTACAAACTGGGAAGGAGGCCTTCCCCAACCACCAAGTCTGCTGGTACTCTGATCTTTGACTTCTCAGGCACTAAAACTGCAAGAAATAAATCACTGTTGTTTAAGCTACCTAGTGTATGGTGTCTTATTATAATAGCTGAAACTGAATAAGACAATTACACATGTCAAAACCCTCACTAGTATGTGGATCTAAGCTTTATGACTTTGCATCTCTCATGGCTAGCAGAAGAGTATATTATCCTAGTAATACACAAAGAATTTAAACCTATTAGAAAGTTTCATAAAATCAATTTGTTTTTAACCATCTGACAATCAACTAGTCTTGAAATCCAAGACAGTTGAATCTTTGTAAAATTCAACTTCTTTGGTAAGATGACTTTAGCCACAAAGGAAATGTAAAACTTTATTAAATATAAATAAGACATGTAGTTAGCACTGAGGTGAAGGCATGAAGTCTAATGTCATCTACATGTAAGACAATTGTCAATGTTAAATTTTCTTGGACATATATCCTTTGAAAAATAGTTATTAGCCAGTTAAGTAATGGAGGCAATTCTAAAATTTGATGGGATTTGAGAATGGTAGTGGGTTACATATCTTTTTCTTCATGTTTTATTATGTGAAGACAAACCTCTACCTTCATATGATGATATGGAGTATTAAATGCATAAATAAAGTTCTGAAAATTCCTTCATTTGAAATGAAGAGTGGTGATCCCAAGAAGCAGAATTGTCATGACTTATCTGTTGAAACTCAGACAGAAAAGCTATAAAATTTACAAGCTAGTTCCCCTAAATAGCTTGTGAGACGGGGCTGAAAGTGTAAGTGTATGTTGTGTCTGAGTCTAGAAAGAACAAATGGAAAATAATTAGATTAAAAAAAAAAAACCCACAAGAAACCCCTTTCCTTTTGTGAAGCCTGGGTACGTGTACACACACACACCCAGGTAGGTAAAGTCCCTCTTATAATTGTGTCCTGCCCCAAAAGGTGTGTTACACACTGTGACCCACCTCCCTCCCTTCCTTTCTTCTCCCCTCCCCTGACCCTCCACCATGTACTAGGTCATTAATTGTCCTTATATCAGAATTAATTACATAAGATTCTTGCTTCTCCATTCTTGTTATGCTTTACGAAGAATAATGTGTTCCACTTCCATCCAGGTTAACACAAAAGATGTAAAGTCTCCACCTTTTGCTGGCTGAATAGTATTCCATGGTTATAGGCATACCATAGCTTATTAATCAATTCCTGGGTTGGTGGTCATTAAGGCTGTTTGTACATTATGGCTATTGTAAATTGAGCTGTGATAAATAGTCTAGTGCAAGTGTCTTTATGGTAAAAGGATTATTTTTTTCTTCTGGGTAAATGAACAGTAATGGGATTGGAGGATCAAATGGAAGTTCTAGTTTGCATTCTTTGAGGGTTCTGCATACTTCCTTCCAAAAGGTTGTATTAGTTTGCAGTCCTGTAATGATAGCTAATTTGGGATATTTAAGTTCCATCAAGAGATCTAATATCAGATGAACTATCATGTCACCACAGACAACACAGTTTCCTTATGATTCTTTCTCCATCCATTGTGGCTATACGCTAGAAAAATAAGTTGAAAGTAATACAATGGCTGCTTATCCAGGAGGCTCTTTAATAAACCTTATGATGTCCCTTTGGTACTAAGAATATAAAACATTCTCTAATCAGTGACATGAGACATTGATTTATCATCAACACTGAAAGGAAGCTTTAAAGGTATCTAATTTTATGCAATGTAGTGATAGATAACATACAAAAAGAAATTAGACACACCTGCTCCATGCTCATTAACCACTATTTTTGTTAATATGTACTTCTTACATTCCTGAACTTTTTACTTTCTCCCCTTACATGACACTAGCCCACCAACGAAGCTGAAGAAAAAAAAATAAAAAAGAATGAGAAGCTAATTATAGACATCTATACATTTGGGAAGAATAATTTAGTAACCTGAGTTTGGACAAGATAGGTCAGGGAAAGGTGAAGTTGATTTTTCACACATGATCAGCAAGTTGAGATATTCACTGAAGTGCTGTGGGGTGTCATCCAAGGGATCTTTTATCCCAACACTGTAGTATACATTGCACCTGAAATTCAACTAGTGTCTCTGTCATTCCAGCTTAAAGGAATCTGATGCAGCTGAATACAGTGGCTTCTGGGACTGATGGCAAACAAGCCAGATGTCATTCTTTGGCTTTGTTCAGGCTTTAACAGTGAGTGCAAATGTGGGGATTTCTCTTCCTTGGGTGGGCAAGGCACCAAATGGTTAAACCATATCAGAACAGGGATGAGTAATGAAAAAAAAATCATATCCAAGAGGTTGGATTTCAATGACCTGATGGGATCAGCAATATAGATCTCCTACAAGGTTCTAGGTTTTCTGGTCCATAAAAAGTGATGAAATAGCTGAATAGGTAAGTGGACAATTTAATGCATTTGTAGCAGTGGAATATTTGTAATCCAAAGAGCCTAGAAGTTTCATCCAGGACCTTGGTAGGTGTTCAATAAAGCAGGCCTACAGAGACAAAGCCTCTTTGCCTTGGGTTGTCTTAAGTTACTCCAGCAATCTAAAGTAAGTCCCAGTGAAATGACAAAAAGAAGTAGGACTGGCAATAAGGGGGAAGGATCAGGCAGAAAAGTCAGAATATACATACAGCTCAATAATATTGCTAGAGGAAAAAGGAGGAAATCTGCAACAAAAGAGACTTATATATAAAGATAGATACACACAATAGATAAGAAAATATAGAACTCCATGGAAATATATTTGAAAATCTGGAGTTCATTGCCAGTTAAAAAATGGGAAACATATATAAACAGAATGCAAAAGAAGAGCACTGGAAGGTGCTTAAGGATATATTATTGGAAAAAGATCTAGAAGAACTATAACATTTTTAGGAATAAATGTATTATAAATGGCATAAGCTCGAAAAGATTCTCAGTCTTAGCTGTACATTGAACTGGAGAGCATGAAATTCCTGATGCCCATGCTGCACTTAAGACAAAATGAGTCAGAATTGCAGGGTGTGGTTCCCAGGCACCAGCATTTTTAGCATGTATACATAAGTTCAATGTAGTATTGAGTTCAAAAGTTACTGGTCTATGTGAAGAAAATTGTAATATTGTATTGAAATATGTAATATAGACGCTAAACAAGATCTGACAGGAAGACACAATCTTGGGTGAGAAAACTTAACTTCATGATATTGCCCATTCTCCTGAATTAATGTATACTTAATTAAGTTCCAATCAGAAACGCAAAACTCCTTTGTAATTGGAGAAAAGTATCTTTAAGTATATATTAAAAACAATTTCCTTTGCCAAAGAATAGCCAAGAAAAAAATCATGATGGTGCACGAGGTATTAGAAAATATGAATAAGTGGTTCAATGTTGCATTTGTATCAGACAAGAAAATTTGATCAGTGGAGGAGGGTAGAGAATCCAAAAATGACATGCAGTATACTTGAGACATAATGAATGATCTATGGCGTATGTTTAATTACATGAGAAATTTGTATTAATATAATGCATGACACTGATGGAAATGGATGTATATCTGGAATAAAATAAAAGTAGGTCTCCTTTTATAATATTTACCATAGTAAACTCAAAATTGTTTACTATTTTCAATGTATAGTAAAATAAATAAATAAATATATGCATATGTACATATGTAGACGCCCTAGGGGACTTCATGTGAAAAACAGGAGTGCAGGGAACATTTTGAGCCAGAACATCTGGAAAGCTTCCCTTCTCTATTTTTCTCTGGCAATTACATCCTTCTTTTTCATTTTTCTCCTCCTCAGGATTTTCTCCTCCATCAAACTGTACCTCCAGCAGCATCCTGTTCCCTTCAACTGCTTAGATACTCTTACTTACCATTTACAACTTCTCTTCCACCACAGAATAATCATTCATCTCCTCATGCAGACCCCCTCACAGATACCCTCACCACTACCAGAAGCATCAGGGTGTAGACACCAGCTGAGTTTACATCTGTAATCAGTCTCTGATTTCATCACAACTGGAAGAAGGCACTATTATTTTGTCTACTTTGGGTATTTTGTTCATGCAAATAAGTTTTTTCTTTGATCTTTCAATTTAAAGAAAAGTTTTGAGTATATCGTAGTGTTTAATTAGTCTAGAAATTAATTCTGCTAAATTAGAAAATCTCTATGGTAAATGGCTTCTTACATTAGCCAACCCAGAAGAACAGCTTGTGGGAAATTATACTGATCTTGATGACACTGTGTATACATACTGGATACCCAGGCATGCTTTGGAAACACCTGGAAACATTTTATAATGGTGTTAATGTTGAGACTCAGAATTGCTTTATTAAGGATTTTTTCTTTATTAGACACACCAGATTATTTAAATAAGTGCTACCTCTTCAAAGATTCCCATGGCATTACCATTGCTGTTTTTAATAATAGACTTGTTGGTCTTTTTCAGAATTTTCTTTAAAGCCTATAGCAGAGTCCGTGAATCTCTCCAGTGGTCTCTGACACAGTTTGTGCAATTTGGAAACAGCAAAAATCGGTGTAAAATTTGGATAGTCATATAGAATAAGGTTGGAAGAAGTGCATACATGTATAGTCATACAGAATAAAGCTGCTGGAAAATTCTGTGAGCAATACCATATGCATGCACCAACATGCACATATAACAAATTAGTATGTTCTACGTTTTTAGGGGGTCTCAAAAATTTATTTTGAACATAATTCTAAATATTTCATGTTCCTAGATAACTATATTGAAACCCACCACTCATTTGGAATAGAACAGTCATGTTTTTTCTTTTCTTTTTTTTTTTTTTGTGGATATACTTGCTGTCTATGTCACACCTTTTAAATCTTTGTTAAGGACAGATTGCTGATATCTGACTTCTTCTTCCACCCCTAGAGGCAATGATCTTCAAAGTGTGGTCTCTAGACAGCAATTCAGCATCACCTGGGAATTTGCTGGAAATACAATTTCTCAAGCCCCAGCTCAGACATGATGAATCAGAAATCGTGGGGGTGGGGCCCAGAAGTCTGTGTTTAAATAAGTCTTTCGGTTGTTTCTAACCTCATATTTAAAGCTGACAACCATTCACCAAGGGCATTTTCCCAGTCTTAATAAATTCCTATTAGGTTAACTCTGGTAATCCTTTTCATACTGTCTCAAAATTAAGTGAAGCCAGTGATTCCAGGAAGAAATGGGCAAAGGACACAAAGGATAAAGTAAGAATTTTAGGCTCATGAGAAATTAGGGGAAACTGATAATTAAAAAAGAAACACAATCTACCTATTTCCTATGTCACTCGTGTTCCCTTAACCTTCCTGGTTCCTTCTGTGAAGTCACATGTGAGTTCTGAAGAAAATCTTCTTTAACTTTCTATCCTTTATACTGATTTCTATCTCCTCACAGAAAATCATAGAAAATCAACAAGGCTTCAAACCCTCGCAGTTTCTGAAGACTCCTGGGTCATTCACAGAATTCTCCAGCAAGATCTACTCCCCTTTCCATTTTTTCACCAGAAGTGTGGTTTTCTGATGTCTCACATTTTCTATTACTGGCACAGTCTGTAGACATCTGGTGGGACAGTCCCTTACCTGATAGCTTCTTGCATAGGTTGGAGTTAGAAGTAAGGACAATGATGGAGTTGGATTTGGATGATGGATGATAAAGCACTTTTCTCTATTTTCACTTTGTGCTGGGCCTTCCTAAATCCCTTGGGCACCTGATAAATGTTCATTTGATGATGATGAGTTATTCAGAGCAGTGGCTTTCAACCTTGATGAGGATGTCAGAATCATCTTGGGAAAGTTAAAAAAAAAATCTCTGGGCATGGAATCCAGGCATCAGTATTTTTTTCAATTTCCCAGGTGGTTCCAAAGAGTAGCCAGTGTTAAGGGCCATGGTTTTGGGTTTCCTAGATAACAATTGTTAAGAATGAGAACTCTTTGCTTCTTTTTCTTTCTTTCTTTCTTTTTTTTTTTTTTTGTTGTTGTTGCAGTTTTTGGCTGGGGCTGGGTTTAAATCTGCCACCTCTAGTGTATGGGGCTGGCGCCCTACTCACTGAGCCACAGGTGCCTCCCCATTGCTATTTTTCTTAATATTTCTCTTTCTGCAGTCAGCTTTCAAAAATCGGATCACAACTGGATCAAAGAACTGCACAGAAAAGGTAAACTGTCTCATTTGTCAGCAACTCTAGGAAGAAAACAAGATACACCCAATTATGTGATAGTAAATGCTAATGCCATTCCTCTCCTTTCATCATACTGGTTTTTTTGTTGCTGATGTTTTGTTTTGTTTTCTCCTCTCTACTTTGGTTTACTCATTCTGCCTTTGTGGCAGAATATCCATAGGACATTTTTAACTAAGAAATATACCTGGAAAACCTGATAATATTAAATTAAAGACCCAAAAGGTAATGTAACTGATTTTCCCTTTGATGGCCAATTTCATTTTCAAGGAAGAAATCTTGAAACCTTCAAAGACGTTATCTAAAGAGGAAAACATTTAACTCAATGGGCCAAGCTAACTGCTGTATTTCAGGCTAGGGACATATCTAATCCAAGGATCTTTCCCATCATGTTCTGTGGAACAATGTGCTGCCTCATGGAAAGACAGCTATAGATTTCCAGACTTAGCCCTGCAAAAAAGGTTAGCAGTGTTGGCCTGGGGCTGAGAGATGATAGATTAATAACTGATACATATAGACACGATAGATAAACAAACCCAGTGCACTGCTTGGTGCCTAGAAGGCATTCAACAAATTCTTCTCACTTTCATTAACTCTTTGCTCCTTTCTCAATCACCCACTTTTTAGAATCCTTCAAAACATTTTGCAAATATTTCAGATGTTAGAACATTTAAAATAATGTCAGATTTTGAGGAGAAATATGGACTGTAGCCAATTTCTGAACCTAAACATTTTTAAAATTACGTGATGGAAATCTTTTCATTTTTTAGAACATTAACACCTGTCAGGTATAAACTTTGCTAAATCTTCCCTTTCACATCTGAAGCAATACAATGTCCTGTTTAGTTTGAGGATATACTTAACCTATAAACACTAATAGCAAGGTGTAGAGTCAGACATTTGTATCTATAACTTAAAGATAATATGAAATGCCATACTAAATGTTTCCTAAATCAATTATTGAAAACTCAGCATCTTTTCCCACATGTTTACATTAACATTGTAATTATGAACTTTCTTTTTATTTTATTTGTTTACTTATTTATTTAATTTTGAGATAGAATCTCACTATGTTGCCCTCAGTAGAGTGTCGTGGCATCACAGCTCACACCAATGTCAAACTCTTGGGCTTAAGTGATTGTCTTGCCTCAGCCTCCCAAGTAGCTGAGTCTACAATCGCCTGTGACAACGTCTGGCTATTTTTTGTTGCAGTTGTCATTGTCGTCCAGCTGGACTGGGCTGGGCTCGAACCTGCCAGCCTTGGTGCATGTGTCTGGTACTGTAACCACTGTGCTATGGGTGCTGAGCCTCAACTTTCTTTTTAAAAGTAAGTGGGTTAACTAAAAGAAAAGGGTTAACTAAGTACAGAAGGATAGAAGAGGCCTTTCCCAATTTTCCAAGATATGCATCACTTATTTAAAATCAAACAAAATGCTGTTTGTAAAACAAGAAGAGGGCAAAAAGTAAGCTTCTTCATGCACACTACCTCTGACCACTATCCACAGCCAAACACCATGACACAATCATAGAATTACTGGAGGAAACATTTTTTTTACTGAGGTCACTTCCTCTGGTCATTAAGGTCCAATCTGTGATCACTTATGATGGGTCAACCGCTTAAGACTAAGTGTGTGGCTGGAAATTTAAGTGTAAAATTAGTATTTAATTGCACATTCTAATGTATTCTGCATTTGCACATTTAATTAATTATGTCTTAATTGAAAACATTTTGCTCATAATAGTTTGTTCTAATTTTCTTTCAAATCAAATTACCAAGGGAGAAATTGAGTTTTGGAATTCGTTTATAGAAGAGTTTTTATATATATTAGAGAAAAAGTAAAAATAATGAATTTTCTATTTTCATAAAAGGAAAAGTCTTCCAGTTCTTTAATTAAAGACAGTCTAGGTAAATAAATAAATTGGATTTCATCTGACTGACCATCTAACTTTGGAGATAGAATCTTCTCTTATGTTTTATATATGTTCATTATAATGTTTATATAATTTGACATTCAGCTATAACTCAGAACTGTAGGTCAGTGTAAAAGACCTTGTTTAATCAGAAGAGGTAATTCTCTACCAAAGTGGCTCATTGGTCTTAAATTCCTGGTCTACAAATTAAAATAGCAATTTATATTCCCTTTATGAAAATTGTGCCTGGTAGGGCACTTCCATAGGCAATGAGATCTCTATCTGCATATTGAGAGCTTCCAGGAAATCTGAGACAGTGGATTTTGTGGTTTTAGATATGCTACAGTTGATGAACCTTAAGATCTGTGTATTAACAATTGGGCAAGCTCTTGTATTTAGTGTGATTTTAGCTCTGAAGTTATCCATTAACTTAGAAAATGCAGAGAGAGTCCCCAGTTATGCTTTTCTTGACATATAATTGGAAAAAAGTAAGATTAATCTTTTAAAATTAATGCTATATAACATCATACAAAGTGTTTCCTACAGTGTGCTCAAAGAGGTCAATTTGTGATTCACTTGAGAGTCATAGTTCTGAAATTACTGACTTGTGCGTATAATAATTTAGCTTTAACTTAACCATTTAATAGAGTGTTCATTATATCTTCTTTTCCATACTGGTACTTGTCCTGAACAAGATGTCATTTCATAGACCCAATTAAACATGGTACTTACTATGGTTTAAATACCAAGACAGATTTAATGTATTGTCCAATTTCACACATCAGCAATGTTTCTCTTCCTGCATCACTTGCTCATGACAGTAACATAAGGGAACAGTCTGTGCCAGTGGATGGGCTACAATTAAAACAGTATAAATATTGTTTTCTTGCACCATAGACAATTGAGAATTTTTCACCCAAGATGTCAGAATTGTCTGATATTCTGTGAAATGAATACCCAATGTACAGGAATTGTAACCTTTTTGAATTAAGGAAGAATGATCTCTAGAAGGTAAAAAGTCTCTTTCAAAATTGTTGAATTGAAATGTTTAGTTAATAAGTCAGTGCTATTTTCATCAATATTTGTCCTGTTTTTTTTCAAGTTGGTACAATTTCCCCATGTTTAAATAGTGAGAAGCCAACATGGAACTGTTTTAGTCTTGTCTCACAATGGTCTCTATTTCACTCTCTCTTCCAGCTCAAGTATACACATCTTGCTAACTATTGCAAATGGTCAATATGACTATGTCATTTACTGATGCTTATCTACCCAATAGCTACAATCCTTTATTTCTTGCTTATAATAGTCATATTTTGTTCATGTTTGTACTGTTGCAACAACAGAATCCATGGATTCATAGATCATGGATTCTTCTTCTGTTCGAGAGGGTGACCCATGATTGATCTAATGAGCCATGAACATTGTGGTAGGTTGTTTATTTGTTCATAATTCGTTGCTCTGTCCTTACCCGTGCCATGCTTTAATGAGGGAAGACAGCACCTCCTGTCTCATTGACTTGGGCTTTGGTTATATGATTGCTTTACCCTGTGGAATGTGGGTAGAACTAATAGTGCATCTATTGAAAGCAGCACTTTTTTTTTTTTTTTTCTGTGTGGGAAACATTGGCCTTTCTTTCCACTGGGTGCAAGTGAGCTAAACTCAAGAATGAAGTTAGCACGTGGGTTAAGGTAGATGGGGGTTTTAAAGGTCAGAAGGGTGGGAGTTGGCACATTCACCTTTCCTAGCTGGGATATCCAATTTGGACAGGTCAGCTCTATTTGGGTGGATTCCTACATTTGACACTATCAGTGCCATAGAGCTCATCTATTTTTTTTTAAATTAAATCATACTGTGTACATTAATGCAATCATGGGGTACAATGTGCTGGTTTTATATACAATTTGAAATATTTTCATCAAACTGGTTAACATAGCCTTCATGGAATTTTCTTAGTCATTGTGTTAAGACGTTTATATTCTACATATAGTAAATTTCACATGTACCCTTGTAAGATGAACTGTAGGTGTGGTCCCACAAATTACCCTCCCTCCACACATTCTAACCACTCCCCACCCTTTCTTCTCCCCTTTCTCCATATTCTTGGGCTAATATTGGGCTATACTTCTTGCTTCCATTCTTGAGATACTTTGATAAGAAGAATATATTCCAGCTCCAGCCATGTAAACGTGAACAAGGTAAAGTCTCCATCTTTTTTTAAGGTTGCGTACTATTCCATGGTGTACATATACCAAAATTTATTAATCCATTCATGGGTAGATGGGAACTTGGGCTTCTTCCATGACTCAGCAATTATGAATTAAGCTGCAATAAACATTCTGGTACAAATACCTTTGTTATAATGCAATTTTTAGTCTTCAGGAAATATAGTAGAGGAACTGTAGGATAGAATGGCAAGTATATTTTTAGATCTCTAAGTGTATTCCAAACATCTTTCCAAAAGGAATATATTAGTTTGCATTCCTACCAGCAGTGCAGAAGTGTTCCCTTTTCTCCACATCCAACATCTCTGGTTTTGGGATTTTGTGATGTGGGCTAAACTTACTGCAGTTAGATGATATCTCAAAGTGTAAGACCCAAATCGGGGTCCAGCTAGGATGGGCACCCCCAAGGAAACAGTCACCAACTCTCAAGTCGATGCAAAAGCAAAAGGTAGTTTATTTCTGATGCGTCAGGGTCCCTCAGCCGCTCGGGGGAAGGACCCCATTTGGCTGTTACAGGCTGGTTTTTAAACTTTAAAACCACAAGAACAGGGGGTAGTAAAGGGTGATAGGGTTGTGGTGTGAGGGGTCGTGGGGCGTATAGATTGGTCGGGCTAGTTGCCAGGGCACAGGGGGTAGTAAGGGTTTATGGTGTGAGGGGTCATGGGGCGCATAGATTGGTTGGGCTAGTTGCCGGGGCCAAACTCCAAGCGGTGGAACTCAGGATTGGTGGGGCTCGTTGCCGGGGCCAATCTGCAAGGGGGAGGGAGGAGGGGAGAGTCTGCCAAACAGGATGCAGGCTGTTAAGGTAGGGCCAGGTGTTTTAGAAAAAGGGGGGTTACTTCATTCCCTCCTCTGGGTTGAGCATGGTCTTAATCTTAAGACCTAGGAGATTTAGTGAACTTAGGGTTCTATTCGTTGTTGGAGAGATTGATATTGGTGAGTG
>CAUYON010157101.1:0-17646 GCA_963573935.1 Arctocebus calabarensis
AGTAGCTGGGACTACAGGCGCCCGCCACAGCGCCCGGCTATTTTTTTGTTTTGCAGTTTGGCCGAGGCCGGGCTTGAACCCGCCACCTTCGGTATATGGGGCCGGCACCCTGCTCGCTGAGCCACAGGAGCCGCCCAAACAAAATTACCTTTTTAAAAACTTTCTTATATTTGATAGAACTTAGTAATTTGAAAACTTAAAAAAATTTATGGACTTTATTTTAAATCATATTTAATAATATTTATGTGCTGATGTTTTTTATAAATATTTTCAAGTATTAAGGAGCTCCCTATCATTAAAATATGTTATGTTCTTATATAAACTATATATATGACATTTATTAAGTTCTTTAAATTAAAAAAAAATTATAATTGACAAAATATTCTATAATTTGTGTACAAGAAGTTTTAATATATAAATATGTACACACACATTATGGAATGTCTACATTAAGCTAATAAACATTAATTTTCTCATGAAGTTATCATTTTTGTGGAAATATCATTTAACATATACTCTTTTAAAGATTTTGAAGCATATAATACATTGTTAGTAACTATAGTCACCTTCTTGTATGATAAATCTTTTTAACTTATTCCTCCCATCTAAACAAAATTTTGTATCCTCTGACAAACATCTCTGCTAATCTCATTACCCACTTCAGCCCCTGGTATTTAGCAATCTACTCTGTTTCTATGGGTTCAGCTGCTTTTAAAATTCCATGTATAAATGAGATCATGTGGAATTTACCTTTTTGCACTTCGTTTATTTCACTTAACCTGATGTCTTTCAAGTTAATCCACGTTGTGACAAGTGACAGTATTTCCTTCCTTTCTAAGGCTAAATAGCACTCCATTGTGTACATGTACCACATTTTCTTCATTAATGTGTGTGTGTTTGTAGAGACTCATTCTGTCACCTTGGGTAGAATGCAACAGCATCATCATAGCTCACAGCAACCACAAACTCTTGGGTTCAGGAGATCCTGTTGCCTCAGCCTCCTAAGTAGCTGGGACTACAGGTGCCCAGTTGTTCTGTTTTTAGTAGAGATAGGGTCTTGCTCTTACTCAAGCTAGTCTTGAACTCCAGAGCACAAGCAATCCATCTGCGTCAGCCTCTCAGAGTGCTAGGATTGTGAATGTGAAGTGCTGTGTCCAGCAGTCTTTATTAATGTGTTGATGGACACAGGAATTCACATCTTGGATGTTGTGAATAGTGCTGTGAAGAACATGAAAGTGCAAATGTCTTTTTCACATTCTGATTGCATTTTCCATGGAATTATGGGATTATATGGAGTTCTATTTTATTTTATTTTATTATTATTTTTTTTTTTGTAGAGACAGAGTCTCACTTTATCACCCTGGGTAGAGTGCCGTGGTGTCACACTGCTCACAGCAACCTCCAGCTCTTGGGCTTAAGCGATTCTCTTGCCTTAGCCTCCCGAGTAGCTGGAGTTCTATTTTAATCATTTCAGTTTACTTTCAGCTGATAATCAAAAATTGTAGATATTTACGGGATACAGAGTAAATCTCAATACATGCATATAATCAAATCAGAGTAATTAGCATATCCATCACATTGGACATTTGTCATTTATTTGTGTTGCGAACATTCAAAATATTCTTTATAGCTGTTTGAAAATACACAATTATTGTCAACCTTATTCGCACTGTGGCACTGTAGAACACTAGATTTATTCCTCTCCTCTATCTATAACTGTTTTCCTATTAACCAACTAAACCATATCCTCTCCTGTCACCTTCCTACTTTGAATTTTTGTTTTTAAAGGCATTAAACTGAGTTTCAAGGAGAGGCAAAGAAATGGTGACATGGATACTGCCAGAGCTGCTGCGGTCATGGCTCCGGAGCCCTAAGTAAAAGCGTCCTAGCTGCCTCTGGTTCCCAGCTGTGCACCCAGGCGCACACCCTGAGACTTTGGGCCGGGCCCCTGTTTTGAATTGTTTGAAGAACTTCCATCTTCAAATGGCTTTTATTTCTCTGTAATAATGAAAAAAACTAAGACTACACAAATAAATTTAAACATGCATTTGTCTATTAATTGGAAGAATTAGTATTGTTAAAATTTTTATACTACTCAATATGATCTACAGATTCAATGAAATCCCTACTAAAATTCTAATGACATTTTTAACAGAAATAGAAAAAAAAAATCCTAAAATTTGTAGGGAACCACAAAAGACTTTGAATGAACAAAACAACCTTGAGCAAAAGAATAAAGGTGAAAGCATCATACCATCTGACTTCAAAATGCACTACAAAGCTACAGTAATCAACACAGCCTGGTCTGGCATAAAAACTGAAACATACATCAGTGGGCTAGAACAGAATGCCCTAAATAAATCTGTGCATTTACAGTCAAACTATTTTTAGCAAAAGTGCAGAGAGTGTACAATGGAAAAGGGACAAGTTCTTCAATAAATGGAAGTGGGAAAATTGAACAACAATATGCAGAAGAATGAAATTTAGACTCTCATTTTATGCCACATACAAAAATTGAGAAAATTTTATAATAGATTAAGGACTTAAATATGAGTCTCAAAACTACAAAACTTCTGCACAATGTAAGGGTATATAGCACACTCCCTGGGTGAAGGGCTCAAATACAACTTGAACTTCACCTTAGAAATTAAGACAATGTAACCTAAACATCTGTACCCTCATGTTATCTGAAATAAAAACAAACAATAAGATACAAAGGAAAGAAATGAAAGAAAACACGGATGAAGATATTTTCCTAGCAAGAATCCAAAAAACACAGAAAACAACAGTGAACATAGGTGAAAATACCCTGAACTAAAAGTTTCTGAGCAGCAAAGAAAACAGAGAATGGAGTGAAGAAACAACAGAATTAATAATCCAGAAAATATAGTAAACTCAAATCAACAGAAAGAAAACAAACACCTAATGTAAAAGGGGGGCAAAAGAGCGAATTAGTCATTTCTTAAAAGAAGCCATAATAGTGGCCAACAGGTGTGTGCAAAAACTCTCAACATCACTAATAATCAGGAAGATTCAAAGTAAAATCACAGTGACATATCTCCTCATACCCATTAGACCCATTACCAAGGCTTTGTATCATTCTCCAGAGGTTACAATTTAGAATCCTTCCCTCTACCTACAGAATTAAGAATGGCCGGAAGTGTTACTGCAAATTAAAACAAGTTCACCTGTTCCCTCATGGATTGAACACAGATCAGTTCAAGGAATAAAAGTTGTTCTAAGTGATTTATTCAGGCTTCAGTTTTTTACCCCAGAATAATATG
This sequence comes from Arctocebus calabarensis, assembly GCA_963573935.1. Taxonomy (NCBI): domain Eukaryota; kingdom Metazoa; phylum Chordata; class Mammalia; order Primates; family Lorisidae; genus Arctocebus; species Arctocebus calabarensis. Next base: position 3,285 of record CAUYON010157101.1, read on the forward strand.
CAAAGAAAAACACTTTAAAGTTGTTTCTTTTCTTGTTGCTCTATATATTGACAGAGAGAGAGAGAGAAATAAAAAATGGTCTCATTGGAAGCAAGGATAACATACCAATTTGCTATGTTTTGTGCTTCTTTTCTACCTTTTACTTAAAATTATTAAAAATAGTAATTTATATTTTATTATAAAAACGTTTTTCCTGTGAAAAGAGGAAGATTATATGTCCTTTCCTATAAAAAGATTAACAATGTCAATTGTTTCTTACTAAATATAAGACTCATATTTTTACAAACCCAAGTTTCAGTCACCTTAAATTACTACCCAATTTTCAAAATAGAAAAGAAATAACTATTTCTTTCCCAATTCAGGAAACATCATATGGAAAAGAATTATAGATGTATACATATTCACATTTTGCACCATTCTTGACAGAAATATAAGCCTTGTCGTTTTGCCTTGTTAATACTTCTTAATCTCATGTGAAATAAAATACAGTATCCTAGAGAACCAATAGAAAATATTAAGAATTGAGGTCTTGTAATTGTCTGGGAGAACAGAAAAACTAGCAAATATGAGTAGAAGTTATTAGTGCATGAAGCAGAGATGATGTTGATCAGTTGACAGACCTCCAATTTCACACAGCTACAGTACCTTCTCCGGTAAATTTAATGGAAGAAACAACAAACCAACCAGAAGCAATCTAACACAGTCAAACAAATGTCTGTTTAATAGATGCTAGTTTCTCAGATAATGCTAATAACAATTCCACGTGTATACTGTGTGCAGAGTCAGGAGTGAACATGATTATATTCCTGTGGGTCACCACATGTTGTCCTTGCCATCATCATTGCTTCCTGCAAAAATAAAGTGCCTAAGGGTTACCACAGGCTGATAGACAGAGCAAGCCAAATTACACACTGCATCACACCATCTGCCAAGCCACGGTTTCTCAGGATGCTGCAGCATGCAGAAAAAAAAAAAAAGTCTTATAGGATGAATACTTTAGAGAAGACAAGTATTTTCAGATCTACTATCTGGAATTATTTTTGTGGAACTGATGATAAAGTACACATGACAGGGTGTGAGTGCCAATGAAATCCTAATTAGGGGAAAAAATCCAAAAGCCCAGCTCGGAAGAGCTCACTAAATTTAACAGAAGGGAGTCTGGATTCAGCTCGTAGCATTTGTTCTATTCTCATTTTTAATTAGCATCAAGGAGTTTAATTAGAAGTACAGCATATGAGAATCACAGGGAATACAACAGCTAGAAGGAACCAAAGACTTTTTTCATCCAGTTGCTTCAATTTTTCCAATATTTGCAGGAGGTGTGGGGAAAAGTGGAGATTGCTAGGACCTATCCAGTGCAGAACCCAGATGGAAACATGCTTGTTTGTAGGACTGTTCAAAAATAAAGACACGCAAAGGAAACATTCATTAAACACATTCCTTTTTAATGTAAGGATCCTCCCTCTATAGACGATGGTGAATGTCTATACGGAACAAAGAAATCACATGAATGTCATTGAAATTGTGCTGTGCTTTCTCTGTCTTCTTGGAGCTCCTTCATACAATATGGTGCAAAAAAATGCCAATTAATCATCATTAGTTAATTTTTAGAAAATTCTTTCAATAAATATTGTTTGAGCAATAACTGTGCACCAGACACCTACACTGTGTAGGAAATAAAATGTGTAGGAAGAAAGAAAAAAAGAAGGAAATCTTAATGCACTACAGAAAGAACATTAAGACTTAGTGAATATCTGGGGACCTTATTTTATCTTCTACTTTAAATAATGCACCAATATGCCTCAGCACTCTATCATGAATTTGAGCTTCCCTGCAACTGCTAACATGATAGTATTAATGGCTTAATAGATGCCCATGCAAAAGTATTGACTCAGACACGTAGAGTTCTATATTCTAGTCCTAGTTTTGCTAGTACACTAGCAAAAAGTTAAAAAGGTAAAGTCTCTTAATATCAACTCATGTGTCTAAAATAATCAGGTTATATAATTTTAAGGACTTTCATATAGCAAGTATTGATTGTTTTTATGAATGTGATGTGTTTGTATCCACACAGTCAATGGGATACGGAAATGTAAGTTCTTTTCAAGACTGACTCCTTGGCATGACCTACCAGGAGTCTTAGTTACCCCTCACTTAACTACAGGGACAACTTGTTTTCTTGCACTTTATTGTGCTTTTCAGATATTTTGTTTTTCACAAATTGAAGGTTTGTGGCAGCTCAGTGTCAAGCAGATCGTGTGGTCCCTGGGTGCCTTTGTGTCACATTTAGATAATTCTTACAATACAGTAGAACCTCCACAGTTGACCACCACCTTCCATTGTTCTGATTTCTGTAGACCAGACATGTGCCACATGTACATATCAATACAGTAGACCTAGTTCCTTATGCCGACCACTTGTGTATGTCAACAAGTTTGTTATAGTTCCTTGAGTGGCCAACTTACTGTATCTAAAATTTTCATCCTCCTTAACTGTTATAGTGACCTGTGATCAGTGACCTTTGATGCTACTGCTGTAATTATTTTAAGACACTATAAAACATGGTCATGTAAGATGGTGAGCTTGATAAACATGTATGTACTGACGGCATGAGCTGGAGGCCCAGCATCACCACTGCTGCTTTCTCATTGCTGAGGCAGGGAGAGAACTGGGAGCCCAGAGGTTCTCATGAACCCTGGGAACAACTGCCTCTGTGATGCTGCTGCTGCTGCTGCAGGACCCAGGTGAGGGTGAGCTCCTATGGTCACCTGCTGGCACTGCTGCTGCTCCTGGGGGATCCATGTGGAAAACCCTCCACACAGCCCAGAGTCTCTACTGCCACTGCGGAGGAGGGCTGCCGTACTCCTGCAGCCTCTGCTTCTGCCAATGACACAGGGAGGGGCAACTCCCTGGAGGTGTCCTCTGCCCCTGCTTCAGCTCCCAGCAGCAGCCTGGGACCCAGCCAGCCCCTTCATACAGCACCACAAGTAGAATGGAGAGATGCAGGAGTGCAGCAGTATTCTCGGGGTTCTGTTCCCCAATGCAGGCTTCACAAGAGGACTGGGAAGTGCTGTGGATGCTCCTGGCTACAGAGGAGGGCAGAGAGAGCATTCCCCTGGAGTGGAAAGAGCCTGGCTCGGGACCCAAAGTTTCTCCACGCATTTCAGGGGACAATAACAGAGAAAAGACTGTAGGGTGGAATAGGCTCCTCATTCTGGAGGAAGAAGCAGCACCCGAGCTAGGGAGACAGGAAGCACAGCTGCAGATAGAGCTGGCCTTGTTGCCAAGTACAAATCTTTGACATAGTGGATCCAATTTAGCAATAATGGGCCAAATCAGAAATATTAGCCCCTAGGTTTCTACATTACTGGATCCAACACAACCGAGCATCGAATTGGCCCTCGGCAGCTTTTGGGGGGGGGGCACTGCTTTACCTCTTCTTTGAATAGGAGTGACGTTTGTACTGGATCCCATATTCGTGGGTGGTGGTCTTCTTCCTGCAGACTCTGAAAAGGTCATTCCTTTCCCTTCCAGCCTGTAGTGCTGCCATCGGGAAGTCTCTTGCCTGATGTTTCAATGTCCTTCATTGTTCAAAGCCTTGAAGTAGTCTTGAATCTATTTGGGGTTCTAAGTACCTGAATAGTTATATTTTTCCTTCCTTCCTGTACCTGAATAGTTATATTTTTTTAAATTTTTGAAATTTTTCTATTTTTATTGAGTCTTCTACACTTTACTCTTGCTGTCCTCTGTTGAATACCGATATCTGCACTTTCAAGATAATTTTCTATACCTTGTAGGTGATGTTTGTTCTTTTTTATTTTTTATTTTTTTTTCTCCTGTGGCTGTTGATCTTCAAATAGCCAATTTTCAAGCTAACTGATTTTTTTTCCCTCTGCTTGGTTCCTGTGTTGCTGGTTTTTCTTTAATATGTCTATCTCTTCAGTGAATTTTTCATTAATTTTCTGAATTGTTTTCGGTTTCTATGAAGTGGTTTTCCTTTTTCTCTTGGATTTCATTGAGCTTCCTTACAATTATATTTGGGTTCTTCTTTTATTTGTTGCATCTGTGAGTTTATTTTGCTATTTTATTTCAGATTACTATGAAGATGCAAATATTATGTCACCTTGTTTGTGTTTGTTAAGTGCATGTTGTAGTTGAGTCCTTCACCCAGGGGGTGTGATGTGTCCCCTTACATTGTGTGTGCTGGGTCTTACTAATCCCCTTCCCTCCTACTCTCTTCTTTGGTACTCCTCCCCAGACACCCTGAAATTTAATTGCATTTTTCTCTCATGTTGTTGTGCAGTTGTTTATCTATTGGTTTCATATTAGTACTGCATACACTGGATATTTGTTTTTCCATTCTTGTGGTACTTTACTAAGAAGAATATGCTTCAGCTCCATACAGGATAATACAAAAAAATGGAAAGTCTCCACCATTTTACAGATGAATAGTATTCTATGGTATACACATAGCACAGTCCATGATTCCATTTGTGAGTTTATGGACCTTGGGTTGATTCCATGTCTTGGTGATTGGTAAGCTTGGTAAACTTCACTGCAATGAACATTCTAGTGCAAACATCCATGTGGTGAAATGATTTTCTTTCTTCTGGGTAGGTATTTAGTAATGTGATTGCGGAATCAACTTGAAGCTTAACTTTTAGTTATTTGAGTATTCAACAGAATACTGGCACAAAAAAGATATGTATGTATGGAATAGAATCGAGAACTTAGAGTTGAGACCAGCCACTTATCAACAGCTGGCTTTTGGTAAACCAAGCAAAAGCATAAACTGGAGAAAGAATCCCTGTTTAATAAATGGTGCTGGGACCACTGATTAGGCACATGTGGAAGACTGAAACTGGACCTGCACCTCTCGCCATTGACAAAAATCGACTCTCACTGGATAAAAGATTTAAATTTAGGACACAAAATGATAAGAATTCCACAAGAAATTGTGGAGAAAGTTCTTGACAGTATCATCCTGGGAAACAATTTTATGAAGAAGACCCCTTGGCAATTGCAGCAACACTAAACATAAGTGGGACACAATCAGGCTGAAAAGCTTCTGCACAGCTAAGTATACAGCAGTTAAAGGCAACAGACAACCTTCAGATGGGGGAAGATATTTGCCCTAACAGAGAGCTGATAGCTGGATTCTATAGAGGATTAACATAAACCTGTAAGAAAAGAGCACACAATCCCATTTATAAGTGGGCAAAAGAAATGAACAGAATTTTCCTTGGAGAAGACAGAAACTGCCCTTAGATATCACCTAACTAAAAATAGCCCTATCACCTGAGAATAGCCCACATCACAAACCCCAAACCTACAGGTATTGGAAATGGAGAGAAGCTAACACTTTCACATGGCTGGTGGGATTGCAAATTAACACAGCCTGTATGGAGAGAAGAATGGAGAATCCATATTTGGAATTCTTTATCTGTCATTTCAATATTTTCATTTGTGATATTATTCCTTGCTAGAGAGGTGGTGTTCCCTTTTGGGGGTGACCTTTATGCTCTGATTTTCATGCTTGCAGTGTTCTTACACTGATTGCTTCTCATTGGTCTAGCTGTGGCTTCCTAATTTTTGGATTTTCTTCTGTTTAGATGGGGCATTTCCACTATCACCTCTCTCATATGGGGTATTTGTAGCATAAGTTGAGTAGGAAGCTCAGGCATCTGGGTGCATTGATGGCAACCCAGGTTCTAGACGGAGGCCTTGGTCACGATGTCCTTAGCGTGATAGTTTCCTCCTTTGCTAGTTGCACACACACTATAGCAGTGGTGAGTTTTGTGTGGGGGGGTGATTTCCTGTCTCTCTGTGATGAGGGGTTGGAGACCTTTGCAATCCTTTCTCTTTCCTCAGCCCTGTGTTCTTCTTAACAATGTGAATTCTTATATATTTATTTTTGTTTTATTGTGAAGGTAAAGGAAGGCAGTTTACCTCTACAATATCTACCCTTTGGAGTCACAAATCTCAAATTTTAGATTAATAATGGTCTTTTAAAAATAATTGTTATTGTTTCTAACAATATCCACAAACAAATATTAAAATGAAGAAAGAAAACATTTTTGAGTCTGTTTTAATAGAGAGGAGTCTTTTGTATATTTTACATCATTTAGTCTTCAAAGAAATAGTTGTGTGTAATTTTATTTTTAGGTTCATTTTCACAGATGAGGAAAATGTGGTTCAGAGAAGTTATAGCACCAGTCTAATCAAGGCTCCACATTCTCCGTTGACAAGTATTTCCACGGTCTTAGGAGAAATGAACTAGTAACTGTTTTTAGCCCTTGCTCCAAATCATCTGTGCCATAGCAACGCAGATTAGTCTAAGGTGATCATATGTAGCAAAATAGTTTCCTTTTGATATTGCAAACAAAATTAATTTCCTAATCTCTCTAGATTGCAGTGAGAATGTAAATGGCTCTTTCCCACAAAGAGATTATACCTCATAAGCATGACAGAGAAAGAAATGAGTATAAAAAGAATCATGATCTCAGAGGGTTCAAATAAATTGGAAATATTTTACAAACATTTTTTGAGCAATTGTAACAGCCATAAGAAAAGGATCCATTCTTCTTATAGCTTTTCATATCACTTCTTATTTATGTCTTATTTATGTCAATCTTAACAAATGATAAAGTAATATAGTGGAATAGACTAGGGAGGGAAAAATGAGGAATACTTTCTTTCATTATGATACTGTTATAGCTAAGTATAGTGACATGCTTCTGTAAGGCCTGGAGAAGAATAAGACTGACCTCACTGTGAAGTGATGTCCCGTCATACCAGGGTTCCTGGAGGGGTAAAAAGAAATTCTTTCCACTTATGGGACGGCAGTGGGACATGCCGTCCCCATATCTCCAGAAGTGAACTAAGTAAGAATGTTACAAAAGTTTCCCAGGTTTCCAACACTTTCCAAATAGTAAGTAGGCCCCACCATGAATACACTGCTATAGCTTTTCTTTGGGGTTTTTCACACAAGGTTATTTCTACCATATAATATTTGTTTATATAGAATTATATAATGTTTATATATTTCTACCATATGATGTTTATATACACTTTGAAATATGAGTCTAGATACACCTGTACAGTAGCATATTTTTATGACATTGCCTATAAAGGATCTTACCATGTCACACCTTTTGTTTTAGAACTGCCTTTAGACCTTTCGCAACAGTCATTTCAAGGTAAGTCATCTCTTTTCTATGACTTTATACATTTGTCCCTTTCTTCAAACTTTGCAAGTTCATGTCAATCAGACTTCATTTTAAATACACACAATCATTAATTCACTGGGCACTTTCAACCTTAAGACGAGATAAGAAAAGTACAAAAATATTTAAAAAACAAGATCAAGTGTTAGCTCAGGTGAAAGTTAGAAGTCAGATGTTCTCTGAGAGTGAAAAGAGTTTCACTGGCTAAAGGCAGTGATTAGGAATGGCATGAGCATGAAAGTAGTGTCTGAATTGAACTTAAAAGAGAGAAAAGGTAATGCATAGAGAGAGTGTGTCATAAGCATGGACAAGGCTTAGAGAAAAACGAAAGGTGAGGAAATTGTTTCTATCAGTCTTGTATTTTGGCTCAGTCTAAAATAAAAGAATAGAAAAACAAATATTTGAAACAAGTAAGAATTGCAGATTGTTAATGGCCTTAATCCCCTAATTCATCTCTAAGACATTAGCTTTTGTGGTGTAGGATTTAAAGCAAGGAAACAATGTATTTGTAGATTGTTGTCAAGTCTTTCACTCCAGAAGTTAAAGTTTCTTTATTCAGCAACAACAAAATTCTTATATGACTGAGGTGTTGAGAGAAACACCCATACAAATACATACGGTTCTTACTGTTAGGGAGGTCACAGGTTGGAAGCTAGAGAGTTGTAAATGGCTGTAATGATTGCATTTGCACTCCCAGGGAAGAATATATGTGCAGAATGCAGGGGAGCTTTCAGGGGCATAGTTATAGCTATAAATAAGTCTGAGATGGTAAGAGGACGAGTGGTCACTGTAGCAAGCTAGGAGACCCATGACAAAGTTAAGTAGTGGAAACCTGTGCTCAGTCCTTTGCAAAGGAAAGCCAAGTAAAGACACATCTATGAAAAATTCTGAGAGTAGCAAATTAGCATTCCTCACAAAGGAGATGTGTCAAAATTGAGTCTAAGGTTTTCAATTGAGTTCCAAATATTCTATAATTTAGTTTTGGAGATGACAATCTATTCCTTAGGTTATTTTATATACACAAACAGGTAGGAGACATTTAGAAAGAAGGAATAAGGCAAAGGGAGATAAAGGGACAGTCAAATTACATTATTCATTGTCAAATGGAGTAATGTTTCAATGGGAAAACTTTAAGAGGAAGGCAATATATAATTACTGGAGTGAAATTGTGCAGAAAGGTCTGGCAAGTTAAAGATATGAAAGGGATTGGGACATTACTGATCTCTGGAAACGCGAGAAGACAGCTTTTCATGAAGTGAAAGAATAAAGCAAACTCATTGCAAAAGGTTAAGCAAGTCTACGGTAGGGTTGTGCTGTCAATAAATATGACTTTTCCTTCTGGAAAACATGACAGTGAAATGAAGCAGTGATATAAGGCAACAGACTTGGACTAATAATGAGAATAATGATGGGAGACCTTTCTAACTATAGGAGATACCTGAACAAATTTGTCATTAATGTGTAAGAAATTGATACAAAGGAAAACAGTAAGGTAGAAAGGAGCTAAGGAAGAAAATTTAAAGCTTAAAGTTCAAGGAAAAGTCTTGGAATTCCTGTCATGGGAAATACATTTTCAAGTTAGTGAGAGATAGATAAAAATGACTGCTGAGTGAGGAGGAAGTTGAAATTCCATAATTGGATCTTAAAAAGGGCTCATTGGCTAATTCTTTCATTAAAATTGTCTTTCAGAAAAGAGAAGGTCTTGTAAAGAATGAGCGTACAGCAAGCTGAGTGGGCAGTAAGGTAAAAGAAATGAGAAGTCTACTGGAATGGATTTGAGAGACAGCACACCAACATGTTGAATGAGAGAAAGTACTTGTTACTAAGAGATTTTTACAATATAGCTGCTCTGAATTATGAAAAGGTGCAAGATATAAGTACAAACATTAGTGAATGTCATAAAATGAGGATACTCCCATTATTGAGATGGCTGAGAAATCACGATAATGACTGAACATCAATAAAGGTTTTGACAGAGACTGAGAATGGAAGAAAACTAGGAGAAAGAGAACACTGCATCTTGGTGTTGAAATTATTTTTTGAAATAATAATAGAGCATGAAAGTAGTGGTTTATATAATGTAGTGTGCTTCCACATCACTGATGGAAATTGTTAAATAAAAAAAGCCTTCTTAAATTGAGGATCATTAGGTTTCAGATACACCTTGACTGTTTAATGTTAACTAGATCACCAAGGAATCCTAAGAATACTGAAAAATCACTGAAAATCATTCTCTTCTATGTAGGTCTATATCATGAGTGCTTGAAATCAATGACAGTCGAGTAACTCTAAATTATAAATAAGAGACAAAAGTTTTAAAGAGTTTAGAAAGCCTGTATCAGCTACGTTTTAAAAGCAAGCGGGGGCGGGGGGGAATATTTGGAATGGTTATGAGCCATTCCAAAAGTAAGGCTTTCTCTTTGCATTTTGGGTCAATCCTCCTTGAATCAATCCTCCTCTGTGTTCCTAGCTTAAGTATGTCTGTCACCTGTACCATCCGCCAAGTCTCATTACAGAATAAATTTCTCAGGGACAGAGTTGAAAATTTCTTCGGTGTCCACAGATTCTTGGCAAATTGCATAAACTCGATTGACACTAGCTTAATGGAATTGAAACCTATGATGACTACAACCAGAAAACTAAACTTAGTTGCACTACTTGAATTGTGATTATTTTGAGAAATATTTCACTTACCTATAACCTAAATTTCATCTTAGTAAGAAAATTAACATTGTTGATATTATATTAGCAGTTTGATAACAATGTCTACTGAAGAGGGAACATAATATAATTAACAATGGTAATTCAGAATAGCTCTTTAGTTAATGTATATACAAAAACATCTACTCAATTCTTGGATAACTTACTCAGAGCTAGTAAAACCACTAAGATAGTGATCATGAGAGCTTCTTTTTAAACAAATAAAGGCTGCCTCATGAGGAAGGAATAAATATGTTTCTACATGAGATTAATATTCAAATATCTGTGTATTATGAACAATGAAGAGAAAATACGTTGAACGTTTCATGAGTATCAAAGCCCTGGGCGTCAGATGGAAGAAACTCCTGCAAGACCAAGGTAGGAGGCAACAGGCTCAGGAGAAAGAGGTAAGTCGAGAGCAAGAAGGAAGTGTCATGGTCAGACAGAGATTCCTGGGATCCGAAATGGTCAGTTACCTTAAGACACAATGATGTGAAACATTTAATTTTATAACTTTCTTTTCTTTTTTTTCTCATGCTGCACTATTTCATTTATTTGAAGTTTAAAAATAGCTAACTTAATCTATAACCTTAAAAGTTAAAATAGCAGTCATTCCTGCAAAGATATTTTGCAAATAGATGGTAAAATTTCCTATTCCACCAGCAGTTGATCAAAGTAAACACTGTATTTTTATTTATTTTTTCAATTTTTCTTTATTTTTTATTATTTATTTATTTTTTGAGACAGAGTTTCACTTATTAAGGCTTGGCAGGGTGCTGTGGCATCACAGCTCACAGCAACCTCCAACTCCTTGGGCTTAGGCAATTCTCTTGCCTCAGCCTCCAGAGTAGCTAGCTGGGACTACAGGTGCCCACCACAACGCCTGGCTATTTTTGTTATTGTTGTTGTTATTGCAGTTTGTTGAGGGCTGGGTTTGAACCCAGCACTCTCAGTTATGGGGCTGGTGCCTTACCCACTGGGCCACAGGCATTGCCCTATTTTTTTTTATTGTTGAGGATTCATTGAGGTTGCAAGAAACCAGGTTACACTGATTGCATTTGTTGTGTAAAATCCCTCTTACAATCATGTCTTGCCCGCAAAAGGTGTGGCACACACCAAGACCCCACCGTCCTCCCTCCCTCCCTCTGTCTGCTTGTCCTCTCCCCACCACTGGAGACATCTTTGACGTGTATGCATGGTGAGAAAGGTTTATACGGATGCCGAACTGCAAAGTATATTTACTTATAGCAGACATCAATTGATATGTGTTCTATGTCATAAATCACCTACACATCCTCAAGTAGATTTGAATATAAACTGCTCAAGGATGGGTGATTTACTATCTTGGGCTATATCGGGGGGAGCTATGGCCATTTTCATTGGCAATATGTGGGCAAATAAACCACCATTGGGCAACCACAAAGTCCTGGCTGGAGATAAAGGAGATGCCTAGAAATGATGAAAAGGGGTTTGAAACAAAAATTCAGAGAAAGACACTCTGGGACATGTTCTGGGATTCCCAGAAATATTCTGCAGGATGAATCCTCAAACAGCAAACAGATTGAAAGCTTTATTTAATTTAGATATTAAGGGACAAAATGTATAGAAACATTGGGGCATGGGGTGTGCATGTTTTGAATCATAGACTGAAACCACCACTTTATTTTTTATTTTTATTGTTAATATTTTTTTGAGACAGTCTCACTCTGTCACCCTCAGAGTGCTGTAGCATCACAGCTCACAGCAACCTCAAACTCTTGGGCTTAAGTGACACTCTTACCTCAGCCTCCCAAGTAGCTGGAACTACAGCACCCGCCACAACGCCTGGCTATTTTTTTGGTGCAGTTATCATTGTTGTTTAGCGGCTGGGTTCCAAACCGCCTGCCTCAGTATATGTGGCTGGCACCCTTCACACTGAGCTATGGGTATTAAGCTGCAACCACCACTTTTATGTGCTGCGACATGTACAATTTACAGACAGAAATCCAAACACAGTACATTTCAAGAAGCCAAACAATGCTTCCAATGTGGAAGTTCTTCTCATTGCTTTCTCAATCTTCTTTTTTAAAAATCCTCCTTCAGTGCTTGCTTGTTAGAAACAATCCCACATATTATGACTTTTCACTTCCCACTCCAACTCCCTTCCTGTAAAAAAAATCCTTAGATGAAAACACTAGAAAAGTTCTAGAATTATAGCATAGTGACCCAAACAGATTAAAATGTACATGAAGAACACATTTCTATTTTAAACACTTCTTAATTGGGATAATATGCCTCTGCAGCAAGTGACTAAAATATACTTAGTGTATATTAAAACTACTAATTAATCCTGAAAAATGTGTTAGCATATAATTGTAAAGTTTCTCTAATTTAAATAAGCTTCTCAGATAACTTGTGCTAATGAGAAAAAAATCCCAGAACAAAATATCCTTAAACATTAGGTACTATTGCACACTTAAAATTTTCTGTGCACCTACTTATGTATGTGTATATGCTTGTATCTATATGTGTGTCTATGCAAGAGTGTGTGTGTGTGTGTGAGAATGCATGGATGGAACAAGCTTATATTATTTGGATAGAAACTTTACTGCTATAAAATTGTACTCAGTGAATATTTTCAATTTTCCCGATATTTATATTATACAAAATGCTGAGAATATTTGAAAAGTTATGCACATTTACTTTCTATTTATATTTCAGCCTACCCACACTCATATGTGCACACACACACACACACACAAATGATGGATTTATTTTCTAAAATTTCTGAATGGGAAATAGCAACAATTGATAATTACTTCACCATTTTCTAAACTCTACCATTTTATTGCCTTTGTTTTTCTAAGGCTACAGTGATTCTTCTCCATCCCTTCCTGCCGTCTTCCTCCCTCTCTTCCTCTCTGTTTTTTTTCTTCCTCTTCCCTTCCCTTCTCTTCCATCTCATTTCCTTCCTTGGCTTTTTCTGAATCAACTTAAATGACTTGAGAATGGCAGAACATTCTGGAGCTAAGCTTATGTTGTTTGTACTGAATTGTATAGTTTTCTTAAGGTATGTTTTGCAAATTCTGTATATCTTATAATTAGCCAATCCTTTTTAGAGATAGGTAACTCTTTCTTTTATGCAGTTTTTGGCTGGGGCCGGGGTTGAACCTACCACCTCTGTTACATGTGGCCAAGACAGGTAACATTTTTATTTACTCCAATATTGCCTTCCATCTACAAGGCACTAAAAAATGACAGTTTATTCACAATTTCTCCATGGCTTAGTCTGAGCACTAAGACATGCATTCTTTGTTCAGGAATTTATAAGGTTTCTTTTTTCCCCTCATGGTATTGATTTTCATTTCTATTTTATTTGTCTTGTCAGAAGGGTAGCATATTAGAAGATTTAAAGACATAGATAAACTTCAGAGATGAAAAGAATAGTTACCTGAATGTTAAAAAAAATCTTTTAATTCTCTCTTTTTCTTCTTTTAGGTTATGTAAGTGTATTGTGTTAAATGTATTCCAATGTATCACACCAAGATGTTAGGGAGAATTTTTTTTTTAATCTCAAGTGCAATTTCTGTAGGTAGAAGTTGAACTGAAAGATTGTTAGCCAAAGTAACAGCTGCTTTGTTCTCCACTTAAGTATATTGAAGTATAACAATTTGAACAGGAGAAAACAACTAGTTGTATGAAATGTATCATAGTAAATAGCTCTTGGGTGTTTTTTTAAGTAGAACAAATTAAATCAAATCAAATATCTAAAGATTTAAGAAACTTTTAAAATTCAAAAATAAAATTCAATAATAAAACCTTGCTTGCAACTATATTTAACTCCAAATAATCTGAATATGTCATTTCTTTAATACTGAACATAATTCCCTAAAATGTAACAGACTAAAAACTTTGAAAAATGACCAAGTATTATTCAATCTGTGCTACACAGAGAGGAATTTGATGTCAGCAATTCTTTTAATTAGTCAATAAAATAGAGTACAACAATAGTATATAATAAGCAGTAATGGGTTTTCTAGACTAAATACATGGGCTCCAATGCTAGCTTCAACAGGATGTTCACAAGTAATTAGGTGTTTCTGTGCCTTAATTTGGAAAGTTGTTAATTTTTTGTGTGTGTGTCTCAGTTTCTCAGTCTTCTCCTCTATAAATAGGAATAAATCATTGAGTGTATGTGAAAATTAAACATGTATTTTTTAGTTGAAGTGTTCAGAATAGAATCTGGTAAGAATGCTATAAAAGGGTTGTTTAAACTATGTTAAAATTGAGATCAGGGAGGAGCCAAGATGGCGGTCTGTAGCCAGCTTTCTGCAGATGCTCCTGTCCAGAAGGAGAGTTAAAGGACAGAAATTTAGCAAGAAAGCCAACAGTTTGGAGCTGAGCCAAGAGACAAGATCGAGGAACTCACAACAACCCTGCTGGAGTGACCTGCGACC
>CAUYON010157104.1:0-81737 GCA_963573935.1 Arctocebus calabarensis
CTCGGGAGGCTGAGGCAAGAGAATCGCCTAAGCCCAGGAGTTGGAGGTTGCTGTGAGCTGTATGACGCCATGGCACTCTAGGGCAAGAAAGTGAGACTCTGTCTCTACAAAAAAAAAAAATACTGACTATAGGAAAGTGCCTATGATGAGGGAAAGAGGAAGATGTAACAGCTCTTTAGAAATTAGATGGAGAAAAAAAAAAGCAAGAGGGAGAAATTTAGTACCCTGCAGGATAAAAAAAATAAAAAGGGAAGTATCTACAACCATACCTCTGCCACCCTGAAATCATTCTCTGAAGAACCTATACTTACTTTGCTACCCTGACTGAAGAGGAAGCTCTAGAGCTAAGACTCTCAAGCCTCCCTGCAAATTATCAGCCATATCCAAGAAATGCAAAGGAACAACAATGCATCTTCTATAGATAGAAAGCTATTGTAAGAAAGAAACAGAAAATGAGAATCAAAACACTTTAGCTAGTAACTCTCCCTCTATCTCCTCCCAACAACAACAACAAAAACTACTACTACAACAAAAAAACTCATGAAGAAAACTGTAACGTACAATACCACATTGAATTAAATACCCCCAATACAATAATGTGAGGATATGGAACATATCCTGAAGTAAAAACTTCAAAACCAGAAACAGAAATAATAAAAAAAGAATAAAATCAGTTGACTAAACTCAGGAACAAAAGAGAAAAAAAAGACAAAATCATACTGGAAAAGAACTAATTACAAATTGTCCAAAGAAGAATAGATCCATTAGGAAAGCTAATAAGGAAAATTGGAAAAAAAAAAAAAAAAAAAAAAAGCAGAAAATTACCAAGAGAATAAATGATTAAAAAGTAAAAAGTGTCAGAATAAGTGATTAAAATGAAAAGTAGTCAAAGCTCAAACACAGATATATCAGACTCCTTTAAGAAAAAAAATAGTGGAACAGAACATTAAACTCTAAGAAAATTTCCCAAAATAGAACCTGATTCTGTACATTGAAAGGGCTCACCAAATGCCTCAGAAAATGGACCTACAATAATAAACTCAAAGAAACATCCTAGTAAAACTATTAATACTTTAAAAATGAAAACAGACTAAGATTTCCAGGCAAAATGATCAAGTAACTCTAGGCCAAAGATCAGATAACTAAGGCCTAGAGCATTAACTGAATTTTGCAAAAGGAACACAAAGCAATATAATGGAATTGTATTGCAATATAATGGAATTGTTTCCAGACACTCAAGAAAATAAAGAGTAAATCATTAGAAGGATTTAAACATGGAAAGAATACAAGAAACACTTGTCCATGGGCCAGATCAATCTACTATATATCAAGGTTCAGCAAATTTTACAGCATCAAGTTAACATAGTAATCTGTTTAAAACTATAGGAGATGCAAAGAGAGCACAAAAGAAACATAGTAATAGAAGAGATAAGAACTACTCTCAATACAAGGTCAATTGTACAAAATATAAAAAATCTGCATGCAATCAATATAAATCTTATGTATCAAATGCTACACTCTGAAAATAAAAAAATACATGTTCTCATAATGCCCATGGACACGTTACAAAAACTGATTAAACAAGTCTATTAAGTTAGGAAAAAAAACCCCAAACACTTTAATTTCCATAAAGTAGAAATATTATAAACATTCTTTGATCACAAAGCAAAAACATTAGAATTTACTAAAAGAAACAAAAATCAGAAAAGCTTTTTCATGTGGACATTTAAAAGCTTTATATTTATTAACTACTTGCTGAGTTAAAGACAGGATTTGTTAAAAATGACAATGAAATTATTGCATGTCAGAATCTACAGGATTCATTGAAAACTGTTAAAAGATAATTCACTCTACTTAACACTTATCAAAAAAAAAGGACAAAAGATAAATGAATTAAGTTCTTCCCCCCTAAAATCTAGAAGAACTATGAAGTGCAAAGTAAATAAAAGCAGAAATTAATAAGAGAATAGAGAAATAAGCGCAATAAATTAAAATCCTGTTGGTTTGAAAAATTCAAACAGATAACACTAAAGAAAAAAAAAGGAGGACACAAATACACAAGAAATGATGAGATAAACCACCAATAAACAGAAATTCAAAAAATTTTAAGATGTCTTCCTTGCAGACCTTTAAACAAAAAAACCCTGAAATTAGAATTAGAAAGCCTAATCAATTTCTGTAGAAAAAAAAATTTATCAAGGAACCTTGCCATAAAAATGCACCAGTTCTAGATATGCACAATCTGTAAAAGAAAAATATTACAATAGCTTTGAAAGACACAAAAGTAGATTTGAACAATGGAAAGATATTGCTTGTCTTTGGATACAACTCAACATTATGAAGACTTCAGTTCTCCCCAAGTTAATTTATAAATCTAGTGCAATCTCAGCAAGTTTTATGGAACTACAACGTAGTGATACTATTGAACCTATTGTTTTTGTTTATACATGCCTTAGACATTTAAAAGACAATTAACAAAAGTAGGAAAAAATGAAAAATGGACTAGAAACAAACAAATCAACTATATTTTAAAAGAATAACTTCAGTACATTGAAAGGGGAAAATAGTCTTCTGAACAAAGTATTTTGACTATATACGTTCAGAATAAAAATAACTAAATTCTAAACCACTGTTAATCTTTTTTAAAAAACTACTGTAATATCATATACTTCTGAAAAAAATACCAAGAATCAATATTCCCTTCTCTTAGAGCAAAGAAATACAAAAATAAAAAGTTCAAGAGAGAATCTTATGATACTGGATTGTAACTGTAGGTTCCATATGAACTACTGATAGAGACCCAGTGACATAATGTGTATGGAGGGTGTGTATAGACACAAATGTATGCTTTCTGGCTCTGTCCACAAAGGGGACCTAAAAATAATGACACTCTAATAAGAAACGAGCATACCTTGGCACCCAGATCCTATCCCCGAAATGCTATGTTCCACTAAAAGGAACCAGGCATCCTTGGAGAAAGGCTAATTCAAGGCTGGAGCAGAGAAAGTATAATAAACCTGTGCCAGATAGAAAGCAAAGAAGGGCTCAAAGAATGATGAGGAAATGTGAAAAGAACACAGAAGGGGACTCCCTCTGGCCAGAACAATCTGCACATAACAATACATTAAGAGATTATAATTCACTGAATAGCAATCCCTGAGTCTATACTCATATAAATGAAAAAAAAAAAAAATGAGTGAAAAGAAAAAAATTCTTCTTTACAGTAGAACTAATGATGTAGAAGGATCAATTGAATTAGGGGGAAAAAATCACTATTTCACTAACATAGTAATAATTAATATGAGCAAAAATAGTCACTGAATGATAAAACTAGTATATGAAAGGTTGAAGATTGGCTACCTAATTTAAAAGCATTTCACTAAAAAATATTAATTATAAGGTAAAAAATAGTGACTTTCCAATTTAGAACTCTGACAGACATTACTTCAGTGATCAAAGTTATCATCACCAGTAATGAGATAAACTGTTATCACAAGCATCCAGACGTGACACACTAAGACACATCATCATTTTTGAGGTAGTTCTGCTAAAATTGCAAAACCTCAGTCTAATCATGAGGAAATACAGACCAACTTAAACTGAGAAACATTCTATAAAATAATAGGCCCATTAAAAAAAAAATCAGAATAAGACTGAAGAACTTGACAAAGGAGCCTAAAGAGACCTAATACCTAGGTGCAACACATAATCTTGTATTGGACTCTAGACACTGCATTTTGGCTATAAAAACCATTATTAGAACAACAAACAAAATATGGTCTTCACATTAGATAGTAGTATCAATGCAAATATCCCGATTTCGGTAATTATATGACGGTAATTGTAATGCTCTTATCTTAGGAAACACACACTGAAGCATTTGGGTGCAAAGAGATATAAAATGAAAGCCGCTTACTTTGCAAGTGTGTTAGAAAAACAGTGAGAAAATATTAAAATGTTAACAATTAGAGAATCGGAGAGAACAGTATACTTTGTATTATTCTCAGTACTCTGTCTAAAATTATTTCATAATAAAAATACTTTTGTCAATTCACTTCACTAATATATTCCTTTGTATGTAAGTGAAAGAGTTCCACATAATAAAAAATCTGTCTAAATAATTCTAAAAACATTTTCATCAATACCGAAATTCTAAATGGTAAGAAAGAACAGTTTATTTAGCAGCTTTTGTTTTGAGCAATACACAAAGTAATATATCTTACAATTAATAAAATCTTATATTCAAGGTAGTACGATGCTACTAAGGTTTCACAGGAAAATGCTGTATAAAAAGGAAAAATAACTTGTCCTACCATATTTTCTCAGTTTAGAAAAGAAGTCAATATTTAGAAATGTTACATAATTTCTATCAATACCTTGTGTTGCTAGAATAATCCCACATGGCCACATCTAGGAGGCTTCGAACCCAGGTCTTGGAGGGCTCTTTGAGAAATTTTTGCTGGTAAATCCCCACTACAAGGTCCTCTACAGTGAGAAGTTCTAGATCTTGCCTGATATCTTCCAATAGTAAACAGAAACACATACATGATTAGTAAATTTAGGGACTTAGGACATATCTATCAAACTGGAAACAAACATAGATGCTATAATGTGCTTCTGCAGTGACCCAGAGTTTTACCTACCTGATGCCTTTGACATGTGTTTCAAACACCAGTTCACTCTGGCTCTATCATCAGACTGCAAAAGAAAAATAAAATTACTTATATTTTCTTGCATTGCAAGTAATCTAAAAATTACTTGTATTAATTAATGTTCTCCCTCTAAAATGGGGCTGGGAATACAGTGGGTAAAAGAGAGAAAGATTGAAGACTTTGTGAACTAATAACTATACAAATAATTGATGTACAATTGAAAAGACCACTGTTATTACACTGTTAATACCAGTTACATTTACTCATATACAGCAATATTAACATACTTCGAGAAGTGAGATCTAGGGAGGCGAATGAAGTAATCAATGTTCAAAAAGACTAGGTAGTCTGCTCATTGTTACATTAAGTAGCATCCTAATTCTTATGCCTACCTTAAAAAAATTTGGACAAAATAAAGAATATTGTCTCTCTAAAAATTACAAAAGAGGTAGAAGGGGCTTTATCAGAGTAAAATGATGTTGCAGATATTTCAGAGTAGGAAATTAAAAAAACATGAAATTTACCGAAGTAGAGATATGTTCAGCTTTTATAATCTTCAAAATCCTTCCAAAATCAGAAAAAAAATTTTTAAAAGCATCATACCTAATTACAGTCAAAAACTTTTTTTTTTTTTTTTTTGAGACAGCCTCAAGCTGTCGCCCTGGATAGAGGGCTGTGGCATCACAGCTCACAGCAAACTCCGATTCCTGGGCTCAAGTGAGTCTCTTGCCTCTGCCTCCCAAGTAGGTGGGACTACAGGTGCCCGCCACAATGCCTGGCCATCTTTTGGTTGCAGCTGTCATTGTTGTTTGGCAGGCCCAGGTTGGATTCGAACCCACCAGCTCAGGTGTACGTGGCTGGCGCCTTAGCCCGTTGAGCCATAGGCGCCGAGCCCATTTTTTTTTTTTTTGCTGTTGTTAATGCCCTACTCCTATGAGCCACAGGCACCACCCAACAATTCATCTTTTGATAATCTTTTAGCACAGTGGTTCACAACCCACCCAATGTCGTGGCCCTTTTACACAGTTGGGTGGGTCGCAACCCACAGGCTGAGAACCACTTTTTTAGCATCTAAAGGGATCCCTTAAGAGAATTTCTTAACTTGAAATTACCTTGCAGTAAATAGGTGGCCAATTCCCTGGGTATGGATGAATAAATCTATAAAGATTTTGTAACACAGCTGCTTGGTCATGCCCATATTCAAAGTTTGAAATAGGAATCTTGTGACTAGAATCACCTGAATAAAAAGAAGACAAAGTTCAAATTTTGAGCTAGAAAAATGTTACAAGATAGGTATAGAAGGAGTAGAGTAATGACTAACTCATATTGTACTATGCGTGGTTATGGTTAGGTACATTATTTTGATCCATAATCTTACAGCCATTCTACGTGATAAAGACACAGTAAGACAACTGAGCATCACATACATTTGTAATAGTTGGTGAAAAGTTGAATTATTATTCAAACTCAGGTTTATTAAGTGATCAGGCCTGCAGTGTTTTCACTATTCCCATGCTGCTTTTCATTAATGTTTTATTATGAAGGCTTAAGAATTTACTAGTAATGACTGCTTTTTAAAGGTTCTAAGCTGAAAATTTCCACTTCCTGGGGGAAAAAAGGGTCAAGTAATTCAGATCAACTCCTACAAAAAAAAAGCTTGAGGGTATTATAAGCACACAAGACAGTAAAGAATTATTGGTCAAAATGCAAGAGACTACTGAAATCCAGACAGGTGAGACTACTTTTGGGGGAATTTTTCCCCTGGGTCATTTGGCAATTCTAGATGAGGTAGTCCAATGGCTGAGCAGGTGCTTTTGGCAGCTTTTGGGGCCTGAAATAAGCAGAGATAAATCCTCTCTGGAGAAAAAAAACACATCATCAGAAGCCTCGATTTACTTCAAAATCATTCCCCTTCCCAAATGCTCTATGAACAAAAAGGTACACACAAAAAAAGAAGAATGAGAACCAAAATAAAGTCAATAAAGATACCTGTAAGCATTCAAGAAGACGCAGGTTTTAAATAATTATGCTTATATTTGAAATTGAGTTACAAATTTTGGCACAAAATTAGAAACTATAAAAAAAGATGAAGTCTTATGATGACTAGGAAAACTAAACAAATGAACACTTGCTTGAAAATACTATAGAAATAAAAATGCAGTAAGGAATTATGGGCCCAAAATCTTGAAAAGAAAAATCCTAGACCAGTTGAAACTGTCATGTAGATTTGTTTTTCCCTAAGGGTATTTAACAATTCTAGAAAAGGTGATTTGGAGGCTGAGAAACTGGACAGAGTTTTTAGCATACCCAGAGCTGGTAAGAATTAAAAATATTATTTCAGCATTATTTCTGTAAATAAAAAAATTTACAATTAAAAAAATATTCCACTGTCTTCTGCCTTCTATTGTTTATGCTGTGAAGTCAACCATAAATTTTACTGATAATCCTTTGGTGGTAATCTGTCCAGCATAACATTTTCTCTAGTAAAGATCAACCAGACATAGCCTAACCCTTATAAGGCCACTTTTAAATTACCTTAATCCCTAAAAATGAATTCAAATAATCTGAGATATCAACAACTCCATCCTTCTGGCACATGCAATCATAAATCTTCTTTGGAGAGAAATGAGTTTATATATACTGTTTAGCACTAGTTACCTAGTAACTAGATATATGAAGAGATCTGATAACTTGCTTGAACATTAAGATAACCAAAAGACTATACTCCTATACTCAAACTCAATGCTGGGCACAGTGTTTTATGCCTGCAAATCTTAGCACCTTAAGAGGCTAAGTTCCTACCTTAAGAGGTAGGAAAATTGCTTGAGTCCAGGAATCTGAGATCAAATGGGCAACAGCAAAATGTCATCTCTATAAAATCTTACAGATTAGCTAGATTTGCTAGTATACTCCTATAGCTTTGTCTCAGCTTCTCAGGAAGCTTAGGCAGGAGGACTGCTTGAGCCCAGGGGTTTGAGGTTGCAGCTGGGTATCATGATACCACTCCAGCCGATGCAAATAGAACGAGATCCTGATTAAAAATTAATCAATTCCAAAGGAAAATTCTATGACAGAATTATCAGATGTAAGACCTTAAAATAAGCTTAACATGTTCAGGGAAATTAAAGACAATAGTCAGTATTTCTGCAGAACCAAAAGACATTCAAAACCTATATCCCAATCCATTTTATTATGGCAAATTAAATAAGGCTAATCTCAGTCTTTAATAAAATTGCAAAAATCATGAAACAAAATAGCAGTAAACCAGACTCAGTAATTCAAGATATACAGAGAGTTCTAAAAAAAAGTATACACATTTTAAAGAACAGAACTGTATTAAAATTGTAATACTCAACATATACTGGTAACAAAAGATGAATACAAGCCACACTGAAGACCTCTTGTAATTGCAGAGTCAAATGTAATTCGATCACAAATTTAATACTGTTTTTCCTTTCTTAAAATGTATATATATATATATATATATATATATACTTTTTTGACACCCTCTTTCTATAGTGACTATGTTGGGTTTGTTCTTGGACAGCAAGTTTGGTTTAACATAAGGAAATTATCATATGATCAACAAACACAAATCATCTGAGATGCAGATAAAGCATTCATTATTAAAATGTGCAGCTGCTATCTTCTGAGCCAAACTGGCAATAAGGGTACACCTTGTAGATATTGTGGATTTGGTTCCAGACCACTGCAATAAAGTGAGCATCAAAAGAGTCATGCAAATATTTTGGTTTCCCAATGCATATACAAGTTATAGTAATGGACTATATTGTAGTCCATTGAGTGCAACAGCATGTCAAAAGACATACACATCCTAATTTTAAACTACTAAATATTAAAATATTGCCAAAAAATGCTGATAACAGCATAATCTTTTTGTTGGTGGAAGGTCTTTTCTTCTTGATGACTACTGACTGGTCAGGGTGGTGGCTGCTAAAGGCTGGGGAGGCTATGACAATTTCTTAAAATAGGACAACAAAGTTTGCCACATCAATGAACTCATTTTCATGAAAGATTTCTCTGTAGTGTGTGATGGTATAGTGCTCATAGCGTTGTGTCTTTTAAAATTGGAGTCAATCTTTTCAAACTCTGCCACTGCTTTATTGACTGACTATGTAAATTCTAAGTCCTTTTGTTGTCATTTCAACAAATTTTCAAAGATATTCACCAGGCGTTGATTCCATCTCAAGGAACCCCTCTTTGCTCACATGTAAGAAACAATTCCTTATCACCCAAAAGTTTTCTCATGAGATTGCAGCAATTCAGTCACGTCTTTGGGTTCCACTTCTAGTTCTCTTGCTAGTTCTATCATCTCTTCAATTACTTCTTCCCCTGAAGTCTCAGACCCCATTAAGGTCATCCATGGGTGCCAGCAAATTCGTCCAAATTCCTATTAAAGTTGCTATTTTAACCTCCTCCCATAAATTACTAATGTTCTTAATGACACCTAGAATGCTGAATCCTTTCTAGAAGGTTTTTGGTTTACTTTGTCTAGATATGTAAGAGGAATCACTATTTATGGCAGCTATAGCTTCACAAAATGTATTTCTTTATCTATGAGCTGCAGAATGAATAGTGTGTTAGCAAGCACAAAAACATGAACCTCCTTGTAAGCATCAGAGCTCTTAGATGACCACTGTCAATGAGCAGTAAAATTTTTGAAGAAACCTTTCCTTCTGAGTGGTAGGTCTCAACAGTGAACTTAGAATACTGCTGTAAAAGGAGATGTGCTATCATTCAGACTTTGTTATTTCATATATAGAGCATAGGCAGTTGATTTTTTTTTTTTTGTAGACACTGAGTCTTACTTTACTATCCTTGGTAGAGTGCTGTGGCATCACACAGCTCACAGCAACCTCCAACTCCTGAGCTTAGGTGATTCTCTTGCCTCAGCCTCCCAAGTAGCTGGGACTGTAGACATCCGCCACAACGCCTGGCTATTTTTTTTTGTTGTTGCAGTTCAGCTGGGGCTGAGTTTGAACCTGCCACCCTTGGTATATGGGGCTGGCTCCCTACCCATTGAGGCACCGCCCAATTGAGTGTAATTCTTATGAGTCCCAGGATTTTAGTAAATTGAGCACCGACTTCCACTTTAAAGTATCCAGGTCCATCAGCCCTTAACAGGAGAGTCAGTCTCCTTCAAAGTCCCTTTGAAGCCAGGGACTTACTTCTTTCTAGTCATCAAAGTCCTCAACACCATCTTCCAAGAGGAGGCAGTTTCCTCCCCACTGAAAATGTATTTAGTATAGCCACCTTCATCAGTTACCTTACTTGGCAGCTTCCACATCAGCACCTTCTGCCTCACCTTGCGTTTGATGTTACAGCAATAGCTTCTTTCTTTAAACCTCATGCATCAAGTTCTACTCTCCCCAAACTTTTCTTCTGCAGCTTCCTCACCTCTCTTGGCCTTCACCGAATTAAAGGCAGTCTGGGCCTCTCCCTGGATTAGGCTTTGGTTTAAAGCAGTGGTTCTCAACCTTCCTAATGCTGCAACCCTTCCTCATGTTGTGGTGACCCCCAAACTTAAAATTATTTTCATTGCTACTTCATAACTGTAGTTTTGACACTGTTATGAATCATAATGTAAATATCTGATATGCAGTATGTATTTACGCGACTCCCATGAAAGGATCTTTCGACTCCCAAGTTGAGAACCACTGGTTTAAAGGAATGTGGGGCTGGTGTGGTCTTCTATCCACCAGACCACTAAAATTTTCTTTATATTAGCAATTGGCTATTTTGCTTTATTACCACTTGATGTTCACTGAAAAACTTTTAATTTCTTTCAAGAACTTTTCCTTTGCCTTCATAGCTTGGCTGTTTGGCACAAGAGGCCTACCTTTTGGTCTGTCTTGGCTTTTGACACCCCTTTCTCACCATCTTAATAATTTCTAGCTTCTGATTTAACGTGACAGATAGGCCTCTCCTCTCACTTGAATACAAAGGTCACAGTAATGTTATTTAACTGGCCTAATTTCTACACTGTTGTGTCTCAGGGAACAGAGAGACCCATGGAGAAAGTTGGGAGAACAGCCAGTCAGTGGAACAGTCAGCACACATACACATCATTTATTACATGTGCCACATTACATGGGCAGTTTGTGGTACCCCCATAAAATTACAACATTTATTGTAGATCATCACAGCAAATACAAAAAGTTTGAAATATTGCAAGAATTAACAAAATGTGACACAGAGACACAAAGACAGCACGTGCTGTTGGAAAACTGGCACTGATAGACTTTGATGCAGAATTACCACAAATCTTCAATTTTTAAAAAACATTATCTGTGAAGTGCAAAAATATGAAGCATGAGAAAATGGTTAAAGCTTAAGAGGAAAGTCCTTTATCCTGATAAAGAGTACACAACAAAAATGGGAGGGATAAAGAAAACTACAGCAAATAGCATATTCACTGATAGGAAAAAAAAAATCTAAAGGTCCTAATTTGCAAACTATGACAAAACAAATTTTAAAAAATTTAAATAAAGATAATGTGGATTACAAAGAAGAAGCAGTGGTTTCAAGATATGACTACAATAAGGAGTTTATTAAAAACTCAAGACTTTAGCAAATGGGTGGGGTAAATCAAAATATAAAAGTAAATAACAAAACGTATTTGCAAGAAACTATAATAGCAGCAAAAAGTTAAGATATAAATTCAACAACAGACACTAAGGTTATGGAGAAAATTATAAAACTATGTTGAAAGACATTACAGACCTATAAACAGAGTAGCACCATGTTCACAGACTCAATATAATGAAGATACCATTTTTTTCTAAAATGACCTAATGTGGAACATGAAAAACTGATTCTAAATTGTATATGGGAGAACAAAGGGCCATGGTATTCCAAAAGGACAAGGTCAAAGGACTTGACAACTGTTATGTAAGAATATGATAATACTAAAAGAAAAAATCAAGTAGATCAAGAGAACAGTCTAAACAGAAGAGAAAAGGCCCTGACGTGATATAGGAGACGCTACATATTGGGGAACAAATTTATTATTCAATAAATGATGATTAACTACATGGGAAAAATATGAAAGTGAGTTATCTACCACATACCATACATAGATCAATTCCAGAGAGAATACTTAGATAAGAAAAAAAAGCTTTAAAATTTTTAGAAGACAATAGAGACCTTGGGGTAGAGGAGAATTCTTAAATCAGACATAAAATCCCACAAACAAGAAAAGATACATTTACTAAGTTAAAAAGAAAAACAAGCATGGGTTGGTGGCATGCACCTATAGTCACAGTTATTTGAGAAACTGAGGCAGGAAGATAGCTATAGCCCAGAGTTGGTGGTTACAGTGTGCTATGATTGCCTCTATGAATAGCCACTAATCTCCAGCCTGGACAGTATAGTGAGACCCTATCCCTACAAAATAAATAAAAATAAAAACATCTGGGGCAGCGCATATGGCTCAAGGAGTAGGGCACTGGCCCCATATACCGGGGGTAGCAGCCCCAGCCAAAACTGCAAAATAAATAAATAAATAAATAAATAAATAAATAAATAAAACCCAAAAACATCTGTTCATTAAAAGATGCCACAAAGAGTAAAAAACACAAAAGATAAACAAAACAGGTATTTGCACACAATTTAAAAGATGTGTAAGCAAAGGTATATTAAACTTCCACAAGCTAATAAGAAAAACAATTTAACAGAAAATGGAAAAGACTGCATTAAAAAATATGTTCTAACTATTTAAATTGCACATGAACTTCATGGCCACCCTGTATATACAATGTTGATTATATAAAAATTGAAACAAAATTAAACACATCATTTAAAAAAATACACATGTACATGTAATACACAGCACTCAGAAAAGAAATAATTGGCAAAAACAATCAGAATTGTGGTTCTCTCATAAAGAGGGAATGTGATGCAATCAGATGCAGTAATAAGGACCTTCAATGGTACTGGCAAATGTGCTATTTTTATAGCTGACTATAGGGTCCACTGCCATTCATTAATACTCTTTGTATCTTAAAGTAATGTTATCATCTTTGTGTGTATGAAGCTTCATTTGAAAAGCTTATGAATCTTTTGCTCAAGAAGCTGAAGGCTTTGTTTTAAAGCAGATGTCTCTTGAGAAAATCATTAACCAGTAAAATGGAGGGAAGCACAGCTCCTCTGGCTGAGGTGGGGAAAGAGAAGAACGAAGACATACCCTCACATTTATCAGAAAAGATCAGATACTACAGGAGCATTTGAAACATCTATATGCATGTTCCTTAGCTACTACTCAATTTCATTACATCCACAAATAAATTTGTTCCACTGTGTTACTGTATGAAACACATTCTCCTCCAAATCAGCTCATTATATTAGCATAGACTTTTAGTTATTATACTGATACAGCTGTCTCCCTAATAGTCATTTATCTTATTTAATTGGCACATTTCCAAGGGTTATCAAATTGGCAATTTAAGACATGCTTAAATTGCTAAGCACCAAACATTTTAAGTTACCCTTTAATGAGAAACACTGTGCTCTGTTTCAGTTAGTTTGAGCAATAAATTAAGAAAACATTCCTAGAGCATTTAATAGTTTTTTGTAAAGAACCATACTCTGTTAATCTGATTAATTTAAAAAGGTTGTAAAAATAGCACTTTAAAAATAAATTTTTAAAAAGGACTTATCAGAATCAAAATAGCAAAGAAACAGTAAGCCAATAACCCACTTACAGTAAGTGTCTGGGACACAGTAGGGATTGTAATGCATTCATTGAAAAAAACAAACAATTTAAGTAAAAAATGTGAAAATTAATTCTGCAGCTGAATTTCTACTTACAGTTTTTTTCTACCCTATATTTAGTTTGATAACCTAAGATAATGTAACACTTGGGGAGATTAACTATGTTCACACTCCAAAGCAACTATAGACTTTTTCTTTCTTATCAAATTTTCTTTTTATTTAGCGTGATATAAGGGGACCTACTAAAAAAATCTCCTTTACACTCTTATTCTACAGCCTACAGCCCTTATTCCAGGCAAACAAATAATGTATTAGTACATATTTTTCACTAAGATTGGAAAAATTTAAAATATGCAACCAAAAATGAGCCCTAACTATTCTTATTTATAAAAAGCACCATTATAAGTATAATATAGCTACTTATTATGGCGTATTTGAAAAGCTTATTTCTAATTTCAAATACTTCTACGGCCTAGTTGTTCATATTTTTCAGTAAAAAAACAAAATACTTCAGATACAGGAAGTACTACATAGTCTCTAATAAAACAATGACGCTTTTGAATTAATACATATTAAAAAATAAACCTATTATCAAGACTTCCATCCTAAGCAAACAGAAAACTGCTTAAAGTAGTTTAAGAACTTAGATATACAGAGTCATGCCTTTTGGTTATGGAATTATAAAGAACCTGTTTTCATTATATAAACAAAAATTTAGTTTACTGGTTTTGGGGGGGATTCATGAAAGGTACAAAGAATTGGGTTACACTGATTGCATTTGTTAAATAAAGTCCCTTTTATACTTGTGTCCCACCCCCAAGAGGTATGCCATACACCATGTCTTCCATCCTCCTCTCTCCTTTCTCCCAGCAACAACTTTAAAAATTTTGAATGGATATCCTTGAAAAAACCCTAAATCTAGATAATCTGAGACTTCTTAAAAGACTTTACTCAATAGGTCAACCATTAAAAGCAGCTGACCTGGAGGTCAAAGAATACATACATATACATAAAAGGACAAGCTCCGGAAAAGGCGTGTTATACAGTAAGTCTGTAAAATTTAGCTGTTTAAAAATTACAGACATCACCTATCATTTCCATACAGACTTTCCAACAATAACTAAGGTTATTTTTTTCCTGACTTATGTTGTATGCGTTAAAAGAATATGTTTTAACTAAGTATACATGTATTCAATGCATACATCTT
Source organism: Arctocebus calabarensis (assembly GCA_963573935.1). Taxonomy (NCBI): domain Eukaryota; kingdom Metazoa; phylum Chordata; class Mammalia; order Primates; family Lorisidae; genus Arctocebus; species Arctocebus calabarensis. The sequence continues at coordinate 14,593 of CAUYON010157104.1, forward strand.
ACCCTATTCCCTTACACTTACTTGCAGCCTGACAATGAAACCGAAATCCTCGTGGAATTTCACCTAAAATAAAAAATATTTTGCTGAGAAAAGCAGAAATATGTTGTGATACAGTTATACACCATAGGATGACCAAGTCATAACACAGGTAAATTTTATTACATAAAAATATAAAAGATTAAACCACCATCATGCTGTTTTAAACCAAAGGTATGTTTAAGCTACATTTAGAATTTACTGCTTACCGACAAAAAAATATTAGGTAAACAAAGTTTGTGCCAGAAGAGTGTTATCTAGCAGTCCATGAATAAGCTTTAGATGATTATGAAGCCCCTGATGCAGCAAGATGATCTGCATTGCTGAGGGGGGAAGTCCCCAAAGTCTACATTTTCAATGTTTTACAACTCATATGGAAAAAAAGTAGCTGTCTGACTTCTAATGCTCACAAGAATGAGTAGGATGATTCATTTTTTGTTGTCTAAAAAGAAAAAGTGCTGGAAAATCCCAATCAATTTTAAAATGATTGATAAAACCAAAGATGAAGTTCTTTCCCCAATTTCTTCTCCCATTATTTTTCCTACTTACCTTCAAGGGAATGGTGTTTCCCGAACTACTATCTATACTCTTGGGAATAGAATTAAATGCTGTCTTCCTACCTATCTTGCTTTTAATGGAGTGGAGTAGTAGGAAGGAAAGATGCTGATAACATTGAGAGCCTATTAAGTACTATGTCATTTCCATATTTTGTCATCTATTCCTTAAAACAGCCCTCCAATAGGTATTATCCCCACTTCAGATGAGTGAATAGGTTGAGTAATTTCCACAAAGTTACAAAGCAGTAACAGCTTAAAAAACTAGTGACCACTGAGCTGAAGGGTAGAGTAGAGAAGGAAAAGATCAAAGCATAAAAGGCTTTCAGAAAAATTCCAAGATGTAAGGCCACAGGTAAGCAAATAGCAGGCTATGCATTATTCAGGTATTCTAGTCACTCAATTTTAATGCTTACCTGAGGTTAAAAGCCTAAACCAAAAACTCTTGTCAACACCTAATTCCTAACAGTTTTTCAACTAAGTATTGTGAAGTCTGGTTACATTTTAAGAACCCAGCTGTACATCATTCAGCTTTTAAGACAACAAACACTATTACCAAATGAAGATTAAAAAAAAAATCAAATATTTAATATCTATTATCAACTCTAACTGGTTACTTACCAGGATTTATAAAACTGTGGAAATGTGCCACAATACCTTCTTGGAGAGAATATTTAACACAGCCAATTTCACAAGGGAGAAAGCGTTGTTCACAATGAGGTGGCAGCTCGCCATGGCTAAAAATGTTCAAAAAATAAAAAATGCCTCCAAGGAGAGCTAAAAAGGAAAAACATATGTGTATGAAAAATTAACAAATAAGTGTCTCCAATGTAACCCCTTCCACAAAAGCCTCTTTAATTCAAGGGAAAAAAATGTTTCAGAACCATTTTCTGTTCTTATATTCCTAAATGAGCAGAAAGAGAAACCTAATCAATTATACCAAATAAAAAGTTTTATTTAATTTTATTATTTAAACAAATTAAGAATTGTACATGTGCATCGGTACACATGGTAAGAATATGGTAAAATATGTGGTATTTTGCTACATACATAACATATAGTGATCAGAGTAATTAACATATTCATCATCTCAAAATTTTTTATATTTATACTCATCAAGAACTGAAGTGGTAACCACTGTGCATGAAGCAACAAAACTATTCAGACTTGCAGCCAGTTCTATGCAAATATAAGTCCTGAATAACAGAAAGACATAAAAAAAAAAAAGAGCTTGACAAAAATCAGTATAGAAAAGCCCTGTAATATAAACTATAAACAATTTAGTTTTTTACTTTTTACCAATACTCACAAGACCACCTACAAATTCTCTAAAGAATGAGGGTGATGTGAGAATGTGTAGCATTCTTATTTACAAATTCTCTAAAGAATGAGGGTGATGTGAGAATGTGTAGCATTCTTATTTACCAGGAATGGCCACATTTACGACTATTAAAAGTTTATTAGGGTTCAACAAAGGCAGAACACAATAAAACAGCAAGGGACCCTTACCAATTTGGTTCTTTTCCTGCCTAGCTCAGTAATCATTGTAACCTTTTAACTTCCCCTCCAGAAATTTAAATTTCATTTTTAATTAACAAAAAATTACATATATTTATGGGGTACAATGTAGTTTTGGTTATTTGTATATTATGGAATGATTAATCAAGCTAATATATCACCTCATTTTTTTCTGTTATAAATACTTAAAACCTACACTCTTAACAATTTTGAAATATGCAATAACTACAATGACCATATGTACAACAGATTTCAAAAAACTTATTTCTCCTATCTACCTTCATAATTTAAATGTATTGAAGAGCCTACCCAGAAAACAAGTCTAAGAAGTATCTGTATATAATAACACGAAGTGGCAGAACCAAAACCAGTTTTTTGTTCAAAGCAATCTCTCCAGTATTATTTTAACAAATACAAATTACTTGATCATTTATAACTTTAACACCAGAATATTGAACACATGCAGGCAATTACTTTGAAATGGAGGATCAAAATGAAAAGAAATCATTTTTACTGATCAATATAATAGTGCTTTAAGCATCTAAATTTATCTAAGCAAAATACTTCAGGATCACTCTACCTTGATCACTTTTTAGAGTCAAAGTTGATATATCTGGGGGTGAAACATTCTGCTTTGGTACAAGCATGCCTGGCCTCCTCAGTGGCATGGAAACAGGTTTCTAAAGAGGAAGAGAATAAGTGATCACATATTTAAAACCACGCGAGGCACTTCAAACCATATGCTTACAGTTAGCAAAATAACTGCAGAACAATCGACCAATCACTTCTTAAGGCCAATGAACTCAATAAATAATTTGTCATTAACACCAACATCCAAAGGCAGTTAACGTCAATAAACATTCTGAATATGTAATAGTATATTGTTATTCATAATATTGTTTTAAATAATAAATTTAATCATTACTGAAAGTCATTTGCCCGTTACTGATTTACCTAATTATCCTGAGACATGTACTATATGCCAAGTCAGTGGCCAAAAGAACACTATTCCCCAAAGTGCTACACTATTCTGTTTTTTATCTACACTCAAAAAATCAAATCAAGTTAACTCCCAATTTCACAGAATATTATACAACACAGCTAAGGAGAAAAATAATAAATTATAGTAAGAAAAAAATTAAAGTTCACAAGTACAACTAAATACAAATTCAGCTGACTAGAGCTTCTACTGAAAACATAAGGTCCATACAATTAAAACCTCTCTAACCTAAAGCAAGCAAAAAGGTCTCTTGAATGTCAATCCAATGTGGAAACTTTACTGATGGAATTTTATCATGTAAGAATGCAAAAAAGACCTGTTGGGAGGTGGGGTGGACCACAATTACCCTGCACTTCTCTCATGCAAATTGGCAAGAAATCTTACTTTGTACTTTAACATTCTACTACACGGAAATTTACTCAAATACACTTTATTCAACTCTTTTACTTTTAGAGTAAACATATATACATCAACATCTTCAAGTCTCATTGTTCCAATATTTCTAATACAGCAGCTGACTTGGTTTCAGGTGTTATTTAAAAGGAATAGTCTTAACTACTTCTAGGTGGAAGGGGAAGAGAGAGAAGAAAAGACTCTTAAATCATAAAATTGTTGAGAACCTAGAGATCATCTAATACAACTGGTAAATATCAACCCCTCCCATTGCTGATAAAAGTTTATTGTCTGCAGGTTTCCTGACAGGGATTTCCCAGGCCTTTCACCACCAAATTATACCAATGTGCATGTGTCCAAGTTATGGAACCTCTTGGGTTTTTAAAAGGTATTCTGACCCCGGGAGTTGGGGTGGGGTGGGGGAGGGGACGTTAAAAAATGAACGAAACTCTTCTTTGCGCTCACCCAAATAAGTCAGTAATGTACACCCTTGATATCCACTCAAACAACATTTACTTAACAACCTACGTGCCAGGCAGCTGGCTGCTCCTCTCTTGCTAACTTTACCTGCTTCTCTGAAGGCCCAGGGTCCTTTCCCTGGGCAGCCCTCCATTCTCGAGCCATTTCTGCGTATTTCTCCTTTTCTTCCTCCCGCAGGAGCTTTGTGAGATTGAAGGGGGGAGACAAAGAGAAGCAAGCAGCCATGAGGACGAAGGACCGAGTGCTCTGGCCCCACGGGTAGTTCCAGCGTCGGTTTGCCCGGAGCCACAACAGGGGCCTTCCTTTCCCTCAGCAGGGTCCAAGCGGTCACTGGCCTCCTCGAGGCCTCTTGCCTTCCTGCCTTGTGCCTTGTCCTCCCGCTTTTACCCAACTGCCCTGCCCTTCCCTCTCACCGCCCTCTAGCCTTACCGCCCAGTCTGAAGAGCAGTAGGGGATGGCATCAGCTACGCGAGCCACGGGCAGGCCTTGTCTCCGGAGTTCGGGAATCTTCTCCTGTACAAAGAAATAGTAGGCATTGCGGCTGGCCCTGCGGTTCGGCATGGCGAGCGCGGCGAGCTTCGAAGCGGCCCTGAGACAAACCCATCCACCGGCGCCCTCGCCGGGCTCCCGCCCTTAGTAACCGAGGTCGGCGCCTGCGCGTGCAGCACACAGCTCTCGTCCAATCAGGGCGCGGCACGCAGGCGCATTGGCACCGCTGGGGTAAAAAAGTCTCAGATTGGAAGATTCCACCGCTTGTGCTCGTGGGGGTGAGGGGACGAGGAGGGAAGTCACAAATCTGGAGCGTTCTGATTGGCTGGGTGAGTCCTAGGCGGAGGTGTTGTCACGTGGCGGACTTAGAGCGATGTCTGTACATTATTGCGTAACATGCGACAAACTAGGTAGAGAAAACCGGCCTTAGCTGGTACCTCAGGTTCTTCAGCTTTGAAGGATCGTCTTCGGGCCAAGCATAGAGAAAGGTATTGGGTGAGAAACACAGAAAATAAGATCCAGGCTCTCAAGAAGTTTACAGTCGAATGCGGAAAAAAGAGTGACAAACACCACAGAAGTGGTCTTTTTTAAAGAGCATTTAAAAATAAGTGTTAGGTAAGAAACACAGCAAGAAACTGATACTTAGAACGATACCTGTGGGACGGCGCCTGTGGCTTAGTGAGTAGGGCGCCAGCCCCATATACTGAGGGTGGCGGGTTCAAATCCGGCCCAGCTGAACTGCAAAAGAAAAAAATAGTTGGGGGAGGGGGCGGCGCCTGTGGCTCATCGAGTAGGGCGCCGGCCCCATATACCGAGGGTGGCAGGTTCAAACCCAGCCCTAGCCAAACTACAAAAACAAAAAAACAGTCGGGTGTTGTGGTGGGCACCTGTAGTCCCATCTACTCAGGAGGTTGAGGTAAGAGAATCACCTAAACCCAGGAGTTGGAGGTTGCTGTGAGCTGTGACGCCTCAGCACTCTACCGAGGGTGATAAAGTGAGACTTTGTCTTTACCAAAAAAAAAACCAAAAAACCTATGAATAAAGTTTTGTAAATTTTCGCATAAAAGTCTGGTTCATTTATTTGTTGGTTTTATTTCTAGGTAACAGTACTTTTGGAGTTTTTATAAGGAAATGTAAGTATTTTTTAACTTCTTAGTGCTGATGTGTAGAGAAGGTATTGATTTTAGTATTGATGGGAGGTGTTTAGTTACACTGCTGAACTCTCATATTGGTTAAAATAGTGCCAGCTGATTTTCTTGTAGTTGGCTATGTTTCTTAGAGAAGGTTCCTGGTTTAGTTGTGGCAAATTTCTTCAACATGTGAATGTCATTAAAGAAAAAAAATTTTCTATTTTCATTATCTTCTATCAATTTTGCAAGTTCAGGTTTCCAGGACTGTGTCAACTGCTCAGAGGCTTGAGGGCCTCTCCTGCTCAGGCAAAGACATGCAGCAGGGAACCTGGCCACCTCAAAGGTGAGTTCAACCTGGGCAGGGCAGGACTGCCAGACTCTTCCTCCATCTGGAAGTGAGGTGGTGAGAATTGATTTCCCTCTTCTACAGGACCAGATTCACAGGTGGGTCCAGGCTCTCTGCTGCTGGGGTTGTAGCCCTCAGACACTGTTGTGGCCTTGGTGAAATTAAGTTGGAGCCCCAGTGTTGGAGTAGTCCAGTGGCTACTTACCCGCTCAAGAGGTGTGTCTGATCTCAAGGTGGCAGGTTGGTGAGTAGGGTGGGAGTGTAGACCTTATTCCCCTAATCTGGGGCAGTGCAGATTCATGAATTCCTAGAAGGACTCCAGACTGATCTTAGAGCTTGTAAGGACTGTGGGAGTCTCCTGTAGCAAGGACCACAGGTATTTGTAGTGGCAATGAGGGCTGAAGGGGTTCTTTCACTTACCTTTATTCTGGAACAGGCAGTCCCTTCCTGACTCCTGGCAGATCTAATCCAGTCAGGGCAGACAGGGCTGCCGAGCCTGGGTGTCTCCAACATTGAGACATGATCAAAGTGCAATAAACTGAATATATCTAAAGGGTACAATCTGGTAAGTTTTGACATATATGTACACCTGTGAAATCATCACCACATCAAGATAACGAACATATCCATCCCCCAAAGTCTCCTTACCATCCCCCTGGGCTGCTTGAAGTTGTGCACAGTTCACTGATGTTCTGTTCAGTTTTTTCTGCTTCATTTTGCATAGTGCTCATTGTTGTGACTTCATGTTTACTCTTTTTTTCTTCTATAGTATCTAATCTGCTATTTAATCTAGTGTATTTTTCATACAGTATTTATTTTCATCTTCAAAAGCTGAGTCCTTTAAAAAAAAGTCCTTATCTCTTTTTTTGAGACAGGGTCTTGCTCTGTCTAGAGTGCCGTAGCATCATCATAGCTTACTTCAACCTTAAACTCCTGGGCTTGAGTCATCATCTTGCCTCCCCCTCCCATGTAGCTGGGAGTATAGGTGAGGACCACCATGCCCAGCTAATTTTCTGTTTTATTTTGTAGAGACAGGGTCTCGCTCTTGCTCAGGCTAGTTTCAAACTCCTGGCCTCAAGCCATCCTCCTACCTTGGCCTCCCAAAGTGCTAGGATTAGAGGCATGAGCCACATACTCAATCTTCTACTTTCTCTAACATGGAATATAGTTATAATATATAATATAGTTATATTAACTATTAATAGTCCATGTCTACTCATTCTATCTGTGTCATTTCTGTTTTTACTAATTAATTTTTCCTTATTATGTAGTATTTGATTGGATACTAGTCATTGTAAATTTTACCTTATTGAATGTATTTCTGAGTCTTACAAAAATTTTTTTGCTTTGTTCTGGGTCACAATTCTATTACTTGAAAACGGTTTGAGGCTGGTTTGTGCTCTTTCTACGCTTTTTTTGTTATTTGAGATCAGAGCCTTTAGGTCTAATTTTCTCCTCTTTCAATAATGTAACACCCTTCTGAGTACTCTACTTGATATCCCATGCATTTGGAGGTTTTTCCATTTTTGCTGATGGGAACACAGACTATTTCTAGTTCTATGCGAATCCTAAGGATTGTTCCTTTTAATTGGTTCACGTTATTCTTTCCTGGTAATGTGTAGTTTCTTCCCACACATGCACTGATCAGTTTTTGGCTGAAGCTTCAAGGGAGCTTCAGAGCCCACCAGATCTCCAGAGCTAATTTTAAAAAATATTTAGCCTGTTCCCTCTGTTCTGATATTCTGCCCTGCAGACTATAGGCACTGTGACCTACCTGGGCACCCAATCCATCTTATTAATCCCCAGGGAGATCACTGAGCTCTGCCTAGCTTACTACCTACCATCTTGATACTGTATTCTGGGTACTATCCAGGAAGCTACCTACGGCAGTTATAGAATCACCTTATTTGTTTCTGTTCTTTCAGGAATCACTCACCTCTGCCCCTTGATGCCTAGTGTCTGAAAACATTGTTTCATATGTTTTGACCAAATTTGTTATGTTTAGCTTTTTCGTTGTTGTTGATTTGCATTTTTTTTTTATTGTTTGGGATTCATTGAGGGTACAAAGAATGAGGTTACACTGCATTTATTAGGTAAAGTCCGTCTTATAATTGTGTCCCTCACCCAAGAAATTTGCCATACTCTGTGACCCCCTACTCCGTCTTTCCCCTCCCCCCACCTTGTAGTAGATTAGATCATCTACTGCCTTCATATTAGAATTGAATACATTGGATTCTTGCTTCTCTACTCTTGTGATGCTTTACTAAGAAGAATGTATTCCAAATGTTTTGTTTTTCAGAGATGGGGTCTTGTTATGTTGCCCAGGCTAGACTTGAACTTCTAGGCTCAAGTAATCCTCCTGCTTTAGACTCCTGAGTAGAAGGCACTGCAAGTGTGCACCACTAGACCCTGCTTGACCAGTTTTTTAGTTGTTTTGGGCTACTGAACAAATACATAATCTTGTTTCTCCATTTCATATTTTAATATTTTAAAATGATATTTAGATTTAACTACTAAATTTTTAAATAGGCATTCAGAGCAAATCTCTCTTAAGAGAAAGTGACCATTAAAATGAGAAAGGGTGGAAAAGAACAGAGCTAGTTGTGTGGAAAATTGAAGAAGAGAATTCCAGGCAGAGAGAACAGTACATGTAAAGGCTTCAGATGATAAAAAGCTGGGGATGTCTTCAGAGCAGATGGAAGACTGGTTGGTGTTGCTGTAGTGTATCCAGTCAGGTGGAGAATGGTGCATGCTGAGGTTGGAGTGATCATCAGTGATTTGAGCATGACCATAGTAAAGGGTTCCAAACATTGCCATAAGTACAACACAGATGGTCACTTAAGGCTTTTATTTAATATTTTTTTATTTTTAATTGACAAGTCAAAATTGTACATATTGATGGTAAACAACATTTTTTTTTTTTTGTAGAGACAGAGTCTCACTTTATCGCCCTCAGAGGGCCGTGGCGTCACACAGCTCACAGCAACCTCCAGCTCCTGGGCTTAGGTGATTCTCTTGCCTCAGCCTCCCGAGTAGCTGGGACTACAGGCGCCAACCAGAACACCCAGCTATTTTTCTGTTTTGCAGTTCGGCCGAGGCTGGGTTTGAACCCCACCTTCGGTATATGGGGCTGGCGCCCTACTTGATGAGCCATAGGCGCAGCCCTAAACAACATATTTTTAAATGTAGTAAAACCTTCATAGTTAAGTACCTCCCTACATTGACTACCTCCTTAAGTTGAACTAATTTTCACAAACCAGACATGCACCACTTGAATGTATCAGTACAGCTCACCTAGTTTCCTTATGTTGACCACCTCTGTATATTGACCAGTTTGTTGCAGTCCCTTGGGTGGTCAACATACAGAGGTACTACTCCACGTACACATTGTGGAATGGTTAAATTGAGCTAATTAACATATGCATTACCTCACATACTTATTTTTTGTGGTGAGAACACTTAAAATCTACTTTGTTTAAGGGTTTTTAAAATACATGTCATGATTTGGTTTATAATTTGAGATCTGTCTTATTTCTATTTGGAGAATGAATTCAAAGTAGTAAGAATGGGCATGGCAAAACTAGTTAGGAGGCTCCTGCAGGAATCTATGTGAAAGAGGCTGGTGACCTAAAACAGAGAAGAAAGGATGGGCTCAAAGTGTATTTTAGAAAAACAAAACTAGCTAATGGATTGGATGTGGAAAGGAAAGAAAAGGAGGAGTCCTAGGATTTTGGCTAGGAATAACCTAGTGATAAGCAATGCTTTTACTAAAATAGTGAGGCCTGGGCAGCAGAGGGAGACAGTGCTAATATCAAGGAAGTTGCCAACCTCCTCCATAATTCGTAGGATCTGCTCCTCTCCTCCTTTGATCCAACTGATTTTTTTTCAGTCTTATTTAAGTCCTACACGAAAAGAACAGCTTTTCCTATTCTGCAATCAGATTGATTTTCTTACTCAGAAATTCTACAGGGTGGCAGCATGTGTTTTGTTTTATTTTGTTAGAAACAGGGTTTCACTTTGTTGCCCAGGCTAAAGTACAGTGGTGTCATCACAGCTCATTGCAACCTCAAACTCTTCCAGTAATCCCCCCTGCCTCAGCCTTCAAGTAGCTACGACTATAGGCATATGTTACCGTGCCCAGCTAATTTTTCTATTTTTTGCAGAGAATAGGGTCTTTCTATGTTGCTCAGGCTGGTCTCGAGCTTCTGGCCTCAGCCTACCAAAGTGCTAAGATTATAGGCCTGAACCACCAGGTCTGGTCAGTGGGAAGTTTTGGTTGGAGTATGTGTGTAGGAGGATGGAGATCAAGAGATTCATATGGACATGTTGATTTTGAGATGCCTACTGTATATTCAAGTGGAGATGTCAAGTAGGCAACTGACCGTGTAAGTCTGGAATTTTACGCTTGACAGAATTTGGAAATAAGCCACATAAAGATAGTATTTGAATTCATGGAATTAAATAATAGGATCATGAACAGAAAGAAAAAAATCCAGGATGGAGTCCTGAGGAACTCACATTTAGAGAAGTCAGAGAAGGAAGACCCAGTGAAGGTGACTAAAAAGGAACCTGTGAAGAGGTAGGCAGAAAATCAGGAAAAACAAAAGAGGGGAGCAATTGCAGTGGGAAATGGTTCATTTATTCAATAAATATTAAGAGTCTATTGAGTGCTAGGCTCTATTTTAGGCCCAAGAGGAGGTTGGATAGAACAAAACTTGTAATGAGAAATAAAAACAGTCAATAAAGAAATAAGTATATAATAAGATGTCAGAACATCTTACTGGGCAGTAAGTCTAAGGAAGAAAAATAATGCAGGATAGGGAATAGCAACTGATGGAGGGTAAAATTTTATGGTGGTTTGAAAAGGTACTATAGGAGGAAGTGAAATTTGAGCAAAGAGTGGAAGGAAGTGAGGAAGATACTAGGGACAGAGCATTCTAGGCAGAGGGAGTAGCAAGTGCAGAGGCTCTGAGATGGCAGTACATCAGGTGTGTTTGAGGAAGAGCCAATCAAGTCTTGTGCTGGAGTGAAATAAATGAAGGGGAAAGTAGAGCGAATATTAGAAAGGGAGTTAGGAATAAATCATGTAGGACTTAAAAGGCCACCACAGGACTTTAGATTTTAGTCCAAATGGGGGAAAGCCACTGATGATTTGGATGTCCTCTACTATTTTTTGGGTGGTGGTGGGAATATGAAGTATGAGGTATGACTTTCAGCTGAGTAAAACCACCCAAGAACACTTCTTGGAAAACATGCCTGAATTTTATCCCAATGCCAGTTTAAGTTAAGACTCTGACATTGTTCAGTGTGCAGCTCCATCCTGTGCTAATAATAATGATAATAATAGGAACAGGAAATTGAGGATTAGAGTGGTGAAGTGACTTCCCCATGCCACACAGCCTGTGAGTAACTCAGCTCTGTGAGATCCTTACTTAACACCCATTTCAATCTATTCATCAGAGATGCTCAACGGTGACGATTGCCTGATGCTTTGCCAAAGTGAATGGAGGAATTTCCAAGCACCATCTAGACACTGCCTAAATGCACTATCACATTCTGGAGTAACTCAATCTGAAGTCTGGTTGATTTCTCCTGATTGGTCAGTCTGTATACACCCAATCTCTTGTCAGGTTGTGTGAATTCCCTCCAGTAACTCCCTGTAATGTCTCTCTCCTGATATTTGCTCCCTATTCACACTACCCCTTCTTGGGTGCTTGCTCCTTCTTGTAATGAGCTCTTTGGATCAATTCATCCTGAACCCTGTGACCAGAATAACTGCTGAAATGCAGATCTGATCTTATCTACTTAGAAATTTTCATGGATGGTACATTGCCTGTGGAATTAAGTCCAGATCTATGAGTCCAGATCTCGTAGTAACCTGGTTTCCCTTGTTCTGACCTTGGCTTACCTTTTTAGCCTCATTGCTGACTCTGCTCTTTGTAAACCTGTGCTCTAAGTAGCAAGTCCCACTCTTTACCTCTGCTTGTGCATCTGCACTACCTCCAGCTCCCTTTCTGCTCTTAGAAATTATTATTATTTTTTTTTGAGACAGAGTCTCACTTTGTTGTCCTGGCATCATAGCTTACAGCAACCTCCAGCTCTTGGGCTCAGGACATTCTCTTGCCTCAGCCTCCTGAGTAGCTGGGACTACAGGTGCCCGCCACAACACCTGGCTATTTTTTTTGTTGCAGTTTGGCTGGGCCAGGTTTGAACCTGCCACCCTCGGTATATGGGGCCAGTGCCCTACTCACTGAGCCACAGTCGCCTCCCTGCTTTTAGAAATTCTTTCTAGATGATATGGAAGACTTAGCTCAGGGGTTACCTTTTCATCTTGCACAGGCATTAATGATAAATAATTGTCTCCCCTCTTTATTATCCCATCATATTTGGTATATGTCCTAACATAGGCCCTGCCACTCCTACGTAGAGACCATGTGTGTGCCATCCTCCTTCCCTTCCCACACACATGACTGTAACTAAATGTAAACTCAATAACATAAGGGGCTGTGACATATTCATCTCTGAATTCCTATTCATCTTGAATTTCTGGATAGCATAGTATCCTGAATATAGTAAGCAGTCAATAGATGTATATTGCATAAATGAATGAAATCAAGAAATAAAAGATGAAGAAAAGTGAAGGTCAATATACTGGATAAGTTTATAATTAATTAGACACATATATGTTGATGGTCTCTATGGTAAAGAGGGTAAAGTGTAAAGCACACACTCAGAATTAGGGAAAGGGTACAGAATTAAAACTTGTGTTAGAGGTCCTCACCCCATGGCTTCAACCCAAAGTCAAGACTGCTGCTGTCTAACACTGGCCTTGAAAGTCCACATGCCCCTTCTCTTGTCTGAGTTGATGTTTTCATGATGCTATGTTCTGGCCTTTTCCTTCCAGCTCCCTTCCCTGTCCATTTTCTTGGGGTGAGGTCATTGGATGACATATTTGTTCTGGCTCACTTCCCTCCCTCAGGTTCCGTATTTGAGCTGTGTCAGAGAAGGAGGCCTGTAGGAGAATGTTTAGGGCTCTGAGAACCAATCTTTTGGCTTAATCACCAAGACCTAGTGCCCACAGCAGCTTAGTCTTATCAAATATAGGCAGCCAGCCCATCTTTCTTCCTGTAGTCTTTGGGCTCTAGGAACCTACTTGACCATTAGAATTGCTTTATTGTTCATGTTGGAGGCTGTCAGTACTGTTCTGGTCTCCAAAAGATGCTAACGTTAAAACAAAAACAAGGAAAAAGAGCAAAACCCAGTGACAGGGCTCCTAAAAGAGCAGTAGTTTTACTTCATCTTTGGCTTTTTAACTTACAAAGAACTTACAGGTTGAACTGTAAGTTGTAAAGGCTCCCAGGGCTTCAACTGTTCATAATTAACTTGATTAACTGCTCACGACTGAGATATAATGAGAGCAGCTGTACATATGGGAGCTTTGTATTTGGTTAAAGATACAGGCCTGGATAAACACCTGCCCACTTCATTCCTACTTTCTCCTGGGACATCCCAGAGACTGAGTGATTTTGGCATGGTGGGTGCATCTTTTATCTAGCATCTTTTTCTGCAGTGTAGAAATAGTAAAGTGTATAGAAAATTATAAAGAAGAAAATATAAATGAAGGACAGTGCAACCTAGAAATAACAATTATTACTCAATTGTTGCTTTCTTTGTCCCTTATAAGTGCATTTTTCTATGTTTGAGACCGTACTCTATATATACTTTTATGTTTTCTTTTTTCTTGCACATTATCTTTAGAAGGACCTTTTTAAGGAAAGCATTGTAGCCAATTCAGGCAGAGACTGCCCCACTGTCATGTGGGATCTAGCTTTAGGATAGGGTCTAGGAAGCATCACCGAATTCAGCACCCAGCACCACCACATTTGGATCTGAATTCAGCACCCAGCACCACCACATTTGGATCTGAAGTCTGAGTCTGAGCCTCTTGGGTTAAATCTGTCATAATTACATTGAATTTTCAGCAAATTTTCCCAACCTTTTACTTATTATGTGCTTAACGCTGTATTTGGCAGGGTTTTTTTTTCCCCTTTGGCATCATGCACTGTGTATATTTGCATTTCCTTTCTTTAAAGCATTTTCTTAATGAAACAATTTATTCCTCAATATGAAAGGCCTTTCAAATTGAAAATGTTTCTAGTTTTCAGTACAGCATGACTTGAGTCTCCAGTTTTTTCAGTGCCTAGGTTTACCTATTGTAATTTAGATTTTTTTTAAACTTATAATTCATGGAGGATGGTTTTGAAGATATGAAGGATGAGGAAGATAACAAACCTAAAAGATAGCACAAGGAAAGGAAAGATGAACCAAACGTAGATAATAAATATGGTATTTATTTTAAATTCACACCTCATATAGTCCTCCTAGAACACAAGATCAGAGAGAAGTAGAAATACGATTTTTATCTGTATTTTTAAAAAGACCTACATTAAGCAGGATTCATGTGCATGCATGCCTATATGTCTGCAATGAAATCATGTTTTAAAGAGGATTCAGCTGCATTGTATTTATAACCATGTGGTTGCTACCAGCTACCAGCATGTCTCCTTGTGGTGGTTCACTTCTCTTTTCTCTGTGTCCTAATTCCGTTCTAAAGTGTGCAGCTTTGATAAAGCAGCCAGGTAGTCCAACTGCCCGCTCCCCACCCCCTGCAGTATACAATCCCAGCTGTGGCTTCCTGGTAATCCTGCTGTCCTGGGACCTGGTCCCACACAGGTCCTTGTTCTAACATGTTTGCCTCTGGTTGCAGGACAAAGTTTCAAGTGCTGGGGATCCAGATGCCTCTTGGCTGTAATGAATCAATCTCTATTTGGGGTTCTGTCCTATTTGGCCAGGATAAATGAACAGTTGGAACATAACCAGATCTGAGGCTCCTTCAAAAACATCCCCTTAACAGCCTCCCAGGATATGAAAAAGATGGTTAGGTATTGCCCCTTAAACATTAACGTGTACTGGAAGCACTTGGGGGAGGTGGTTAAAATGCAGATTTCCAGGATCTACCTGGAGTGTCTGAACTCATCCTTTTTAGCAGAGATGGGGAATCTGTGTTTTAAGCAAACACTATAATGTGATTCTGATAGTGGAGGCTCCAACCACACTTGGAAGGACACCAGGATTCTGGGTGTCATACCCACCCTCCTTTCCCTTCCTTCTTTTAGGTTGCATGTTTTGAATTGTTAGCTGTGCCTTAAACTTTATGTTAACCCTCCATCACCTTGGTAATATGCACATCTGGGAGGAGCACACACTATGATTTATTGCAGACTACTGTCCCTTTACGGTTGGCTTGGGGACCCACCCATACAGGTAGATTCAGGATAGACTAACTGTACCTTTCTAGCCATAAAGTAGACATGCAGGGTACTACACAGAACAAATTCCTGGTATGGTGGATGAGGCACTTGTATTCTATGATTTTCTCTAGCATAAGCTATTCTGTAAGTCTCCAGATTCCTCGTTCAAGTACACATAGGCGCATACAGTGAACATACATTCACAGTTCACTTCTGTGAGCATTCACTTTCCATTTCACATGTACATCTTGGCTCTCTTCACTCAGTCCATCTCCCAGTTTTCACATGTATAAACTTGCTCTTATATCCAAATTTTGCATAAACTGTCATTGTTATCTGAGCTTAGATACTAAGAACTATTCAAACTCTTTTGCTTAAGGCACATGTGGATACACATGCAGTAAATGACAGAGCATAATAAAAACATATCATCATTTCAGCCTTCTGATATAGATGTCCCTTTTACGGTACAAAAGGCATGCACTTTAGAGTCAGAAGACCTGAGTATAAATCCCAGATCTGCCGATGACTAGCTACCCAATCTTAGAGAAGTTAATTAAATTCTCTGGGCATAAGTTTCTTCATTAGGATTAACAAAAACTTGTAAAAACAACTAGTAACTGTATCTAGAACCTAATAGGAAACTTATAAATATTAGGTACCGCCTTTATTTTTATTTTTTTGTATATGAAAGGGAATAGTCTTCAAATTTCTCTCACACAGTGTATTGTTTAGGGTTCTTAACTGCAAATATCAGAAGTCATCCTGGACAAAATAAGTGAAGAGAAAATTTATGAAAGGATATTGGATGCCTCAAAGAATTGCCAGGAAAGTTGAAAAGCCAGGTACAGAAGATGAGCTGGAGTGGCAAAACTGATTCTGCCCAGTCCCTATTACTTGGACCGCTTGCTAGAGATTAAAAAAGCTCTTAGGTGAAAGGTCAGTCTGGCCTGCCTGGGGCCTATCTTAGACTCCAGGTATCATGGTCAGGGAAGTACGCCTAGACTTTCTGGCTTCTGTAGTCGGAATTCCTCAAAACTAAGAAGGGAATTCAGATGTCAGGACACTGTCCAGGGTCTACTCTCACCATTTTTCATGTGTTCACAAATTATCCCTTTCTATGTATACATTAATTCTTAATTATAGAGTCTTTCTGCTTTAAGAACCCCCCTCCAGCCTAGCACCACTCTGTTTTCAACCACTAGTTTAGACCTTTCTGCTTTGTCTCTTTCCTCTGCTCAGAATCCTCCCTGCCTGCACCCTTTCCACCCCCAGATCCTGAACAGCCCAACTCTTGTCTATTTTACAAATGCCAACTTGGTTATTACTTCTCCTTTGTTGTGGTACCCCCTCCTCTCATCCAAGACTAATTTGCTCCTTCCTCTATGTTCCCAGGCCCTTTCTCTAAGTCTCCATTATCGCATTTGCCTCATTTTACTATGAATATGTATTATACTTTTAATGGTCTGACCTCCATCCCTCTCCCTACCCAATGAGGTTCCTTAAAGGAATGAAGTCTGTCATTCATCTTTGCAGCCTTGGTTCTTAGCACCTGGTATATGCTTAGTGTATTTGTTAAACAAAACACACATTTCTCAGTTCTCCCTCACCGTATATTTTGACTCCCTTCATATAGACAGAAGACAAATCCATCTTTAAAAAAAAAATAGAAATAATCCATGTAAATGAGTCCGGCAAACTATAAAGTGTTGGACAGATTTGAGCCGTTATAATTGTTTATTCCATTCTGGTTTTACATATCTTCTGTCAATAGCATGTATGCCCTTATTCTACCTCATATTTTAACAGGAAAAAGTTATGACGCGGGATTCCCGCCTACCTTTTCCAATTCTGCCGAGTCTCCCAGTTGCTTGCACTGTCAAAAAGGAAGCCAGACGGAGGGGCGGGGGCACAGCAAAAGCAAGCACTCTTGCCTAGACGACTCACTAGTCCAAGTCCCTTAAGAAGTACTGCCAAGTCGAGCAAGTCCCCCACCTTTGTAGCTCCCTTTCTCTCTCCCAGTGGAGGTGGTTCAGGTTGGCTGTTGCCAAATGCATACACAGACTCCCCCTCCTTGCGTCCCCAGCCCACGTTCTCGCTCGGTTTCCGTTCACCCGCTACCCTGGGAGAAGCAGCTATGGTCGCTCCCTGCTCGGCGCGGCCCGTGGAGCTACCACCCCCGCGCCTCTCCCTGCGCGCGACCCCGCGGCCTCAACTCCCCCTGTGTACTTTGTTACTCCGCGCTGACCTCCGGGCTGCAAGGGGCCGGCACGTGACCGAGAAACTTTGGCAGCCGGGCGGCAGGCGGAGGCGCGGGGAGGTGGCGCGGCCGCCGAGCTCCCCCGCGCGGCGGGCTCTGCGGCGGGGAGGCGCTCGCCCCGCGCCGCGCTGCCTGGGCGTGCGGGTGCGCCGAGGCGGCAGGGAATGCGCCGGCGAGAGCCGCGCGGATCTCGGAGCCCGCGGCAGCGCGCGTTCGCGGGCAGCGCGGTCCAGACCCCGGCCCCGCCTGCGCTGCTGGCCCGGCGGCGGCACCCCGGGGCTCCCAGTGCTCCGCGGGCGTCTATAGATCCTGCCGTTCCAGCCGTTTCCCACTTTCCCCACTCCTTATCTGGATGGGAAGTTGGGGAAAATGGACAGGATCGTGGTGAGGTGGATTGCTGTCTTTTGGCTAGCAGGTGAGAGTCATTTTCCACAGGGACGAACAACTTTATATGTATTCCTGTAGTGGTACTGTTCTCACCCCACCCCCATATTCTTCCTTATTGACTGCTGTTTAAAGCTGCTTAGGGGGCTGGTGGTAAGTGGGGGGTGGGGTGTGTGTGTGTGTGTGTGTTTTAAAATGATGGAGGAGGCGGGGGAGAAGCTCTATTCCAACTGAGACGGATCTTGATGCAGGTGTTTGACTCATTGGTGTTGTGAGGTGGTTCTTTCCAATGTGCCTTTCCCTCTCCATACAACGGTTCTTCTCTGGTCTTATCCTGAGTTTGTAATGCAGTGAGTCCTAGCTCACTGGAAAACCTGGCTGGAAAAAAGGAAGCTCAGAGGAAGCAGATTAATTAAGTGAACTGGTTTTCTAGGGATGAGGAGTAGACTGTCTTCCAAATTCCTCTGCTAGAGAAGGAGCTAGACCCAGGGGCATCTTTTTGTGATTCCCTGGAGGGGGTGGAGGAGAGTTCGGAAGGAGATGCGGATGGAAGCAGATTGGTTGTGGAAGTTTAACATCTGACTGCCTCTCACTTGTTACCATTTGAGGAGTGGTCCCAAATGATATTAGAAAGGAGAAGAACCTATCTAATTAATGCACCACCCCCCAACACACACACACACACACACACACACACAACATTTCAGAAGTTAAGAGTCATTGAGCTTTTCCCCAGACTAGATAGAGTCACTGGTCAGGCTGGGTCCTCTGTGTCCTCCCTTACCTTTTTGTGAACTTTCTCCCCATTGTCCTGGGGTCAAGAAAGACTCTTGTTCCATTTAACATGTTTCCCCATATGTTGATTCTACTTGGTTAAGGGACAAGTGCCTCTTGGGGGTGGCCAGCCCTGAGAGATTCATAAAGCAACCCTGTGTGTGGGATGGGGGTGAGGACCATTTGGATAGCTTGAATTGGTCGGAGGCAACAATTCAAAGCAAGGTAGAGACAGAGTGATGGAAGAAACAATATGGGGTTAGGAAGGTGAGGACAGGACTAGGTGAAGGGCAGGAGAGAGAAGGAAAATAGCACCACAAAGGAAGAAGTTTTGTTCCCTCTGGGGCACCGACTCGAAGATCTGGGAAAAAATCAAGTCACTAGGAAAAGGGGAACAAGCAACATTAAAGAAGGAAGAAAAGCCAACCCCCATTCCCCTTAGTTCAGGATAAGATTATTGATGGACTATTTTTTTTTTCCTATTTTCTGTGAAAGGTCCTTAACGTTTAGCTTGCCCCCCCCCCCACTCTCCCCTGCTGGGTTTAGGAGGGGCACCCTGAGCAGAGTTAGCCTCTTCTTTTGGCTGCTTTGAGTTCATCCCACCCACATTATTCAAATATGAATCATCTCTAATTTCAGGGTTTAGCTGATCCATGCCTCCCTCCTCCCCTGCCTTCCCAGTGCCTTCCACTTCCATCCTCAATGATTCTTAACATCCTTAATTTTCCTCTGCTTCTCCCTTATCATATTCAAAGGGAAACTTAGGCCTTGAATATATATTACCTCCTCCCTGAAGTCAGCCAGGCATCTAGGGAGGGGTCCCTGAGTCCCTAGAGGTACTCTTCCAGACACCCCAAGGTCTGCCCAAGAGACTCTGGGGATTTGCAGGGAGTGGGAGAATTAAGTTCTGTCTGGATGACGAATGGCTTTTTATGAAATGGACTCATATCATGGGGGTGGGGTTGGGGGTGCCACAAGAAATCTAGTTCCGCACTCTCAGTTTATAGAAATGGAGACCCAGCGAGGCAGTGTGCACACAGCACATTCCTGATACGACAGGGACTAGGTCCCAGTTCTCCCAAACCCTGGGCCAGTCCTATTTGCACTCTCTTAAACTACGTGTCTCTCTCTCTCTCTTTTTTTTCTGTTGAAGGGTTTTTTTAAATTTTATTTTTGTTTTGAGGGAAGTGATGCTTTGTGTCTCCTGCCATCTGCACTTGGAGAGGCTGCTTCTCCCTGGAGGCAGGCAACAGGTTAGTTATCAGGGCTATCTCAGCTGTGAGAAGGCTGGAGCTTCTTTGCTCCACAAGCTAGGCTGACTGCTGAGATCCTATTGACCACTCACTAGCATCCTTGGCTCCCAGCTTCTGCTTCACAACCCTCCTCCTCCCTGTTCTGGGATCCTATCACTGCTGTGTCAGAGGTGCTGAGGAAGAAGCTGCATCTCAGCTCCAGCAAAGTAGAGGAGCTAACAATGGCGGCTGGGGAGGTGGGGGGAGGAGAGAGCTGAGGAGGATATGGATTCAGACTCATTCTTCTCCGAGAAACCATGTGAAGAAAGGTGAGAAATTTTAGTCCAGCCCAATCAATGAATTTTCTCTTGTGAGGGGGTGGTACAAAGGGAGGGAGGCAGAAAAGGATAGATTAAAATGAGAAAGAAAGCCAGGGAAAAACCACATCCATTCCCTTTCTCCCTCCCTTTTTTCTCCCCTTCAATCTCTCTTTTCCTTTCTCTCTTTCTTTCCTACTCTCCCCCTCCCCTTGTTTCTCCTTTTTAATGCAGGCTGAGCAATTTCTAATCAACACTTCAGTCCCCCCCCCCAGGCTCTAGCAGCTCCAGCCTTGTCTTTCATTGCTAAAATTCTGTGTTTCTTTTTGCTATGATGTCTTAACTGTCATTGTGATGCTGCTTCCTGTAATGGATTGTTTTTGTTATTATTGTTGTTTTGAACAAAACAAAATGCTTACCAGCTGCTATTTTAGCAACAGGTGCCGTCTAGCAATAAGACTTGAAGGAGGGTTCACTCTGTCTTTGTTCCTGAATATAGATGGCGTTTTATCCTTTTCTGGCAGCAGAGGCAGTGAGAAATGTTGGAGCTGCGTCTACACTCTGAGAACACACTCTTCGAGCAAGCAGTGTTTTTTCCTGCAGACTCTTTTGGGTATCTCTGTGATGAAGATTGCTTGCTTTGTTGGCATTTCTTTTGGTAACCTCCTGGTTTCATTCACTTATTTACTGTGGAGTGCTTTAAAGGAGTTCCTAATCTGGCCTTCAGTGGAAAGGATGGCAGCAGGGAATGGTTGTTTCTTGGTCTGGTTTGTGTTGAGGTGTATACATCTAGGGACCATGTGAGGATAGGCTTGGGTGTGGAGAGGTAAAGTATTATTAGCCCTGGACAAGGAAGAGTCACTTTTAGAGACTGCTTGACACCTCAACTTCCATTATCTCCTTTCCTATCCTGTATACCTTCAAATTTCTCTCCCTCCTCAGTTCTACTTTCCTCCATAGATGTGACCTTGTTCATACCAGAGCATCTTCTTTAAACTCTTTATCACAGCTCTCCCCACTCTGCACCACCCCCAGCCTGGAGGCTTCTCTCTAGACTAGGAATGGGAGGTTGTTTCAGTATCCTCCTGACTCTTTACTTTTAGACATATGAGTCTGATGAATGGCTAGTTTATATAGACTTGAGTATTAGTACTAGTAGGCTTACTGCAAATGCTATGCAAGTACTAGCTACTTACCTTAGTGTAAGTACTATCATTACCAGAACAAGGTTAGTGGAAAGAACCTTGACCTGGGAGTTGAGAGTTGGGTTCTAGTTTCAGCTCCTTCATAAGTAACTGTGTGGCTATAGGCGGGTTTGGATCTTGGTCTTATAACTTGTTAAATAAGGTGATTTCTAAGGTTACTTTCAGCTCTAAGATTTTAGGGTTCTGAACTTTTCTCCATTTAATTATGACTAGTTGAAAATCAAAGCTAAGGAGCAACAGGCCCATTCTTCCTTCTATAATTCACTCAGGAAGAGCCGTCAGGGAGACCTAGGTGTGTTTGTTTTTTTAGCCTTTCCCACTCTTAATGATTGAAATGAAAAACACCAGTTGGAAAGGAAGAACTCTTGTTAGAATTTCCAGAATAACAAATGGAGTTGAATTCAGTGCTTGATGGACAAGAGTCCCCTCTGAACAATTAAATATGGTTAAATGCAGTTATATTGAGGATTGGTAAAGTGAGGTAAGTACTTTGGACGAGATAGGATAAATCCTATTTCATCCAACATGGGCCTAGAATGTCTCTTCCAGTCTTAAATTTTTGTTCTAGGACCCACTCACTTCTTCACTCCTTCCAACTATTTTAACTCATGCCTGTCTCCCTTTTCCCACTTAAGAATATAAATAAAAGCATGATGTGTTTTTGCTTATTTATAATGTTGTTGCTTATTTATAATGCTTTTCTATGTGTTATAATGTTTTCTATGTGTTGTTGCTTATTTATAATGCTTTTCTATGTGTTAAATTATTTTCACATACATTATTCCATCTGACCCTTCTAACTAAGTAAGGCTGGAACTACCTAGACTAAAGAGGACCAAGGTTAAGATGAAATGCATGACTTGTTCAAATCTATGATATCTGCTTGATTAAAAGAATACAAAATAGTATCACTGCCTTATTATGATTTGGTTATTTCAAGGGCCTGAATCCAGGGGAAACATTCTTTTCTGGTAAAGTGGGTCACACTGGAGCTGATTTAGGTAAACATACATGGTGTCTATTATGGGACTTGGCTATTGAGGATTAGAGTTCATAGAACTCAGGGAAATAATTGAGGAAAAGTGAGAAAGAATGACAGTTTTTCCTAATGAAATCTCAAGACATATGGGAAAAGAGTGAATGAGGAGTGCTCCAGCAAGGCATGTGAGAGCAGAGGATGTGCCCAGTGACAGAGCAGATACTGCTGGCACATCGGAGCCCATCTGGGACTGGGGCGGGTGCTGTGCTCCCAGGAGCCACACAGGATGTAGCTATGGCATATGCATGCTTAAAGTCTTGGTGTTCAACATAGTTTTTGGCTCTGTGAAAATGAAAAAAAAGTCATTTTGGATGACTAGAGTTCTTTATGGGCCAAGAAACAAGGAAGAGCCCAGAAGAACATGCTGCTTCCTGTGTTCTCTTTCCGCATCTGGAACCTTGCAGGAAGTGGTGCTCTGAATTAGGGGTAGGACCTGCATATTCAGCTGAGATCCTGTTTCATCACTCTGTCCATGCCTTAGCGCATCAAAAGGTGGACTTGGAGGCAATGCGGGGGGTGGAGAGGGATGAGTTAAGATCAAACTGACCTGGATTTAAATACTAGCTTAATATTTTACCTTATTTTCTTTGGCTTTAAAATAGAAAGCTAACCTACCTTATATGGTTGTTATAATCATTGAAATAAAATTACATAAAACTCCTAGCACAATGTTTGGCATGTGGTAGACCTTTGATATTATTATGAACCCAAACAGGGACTATGAATCAGCATTTTGATGTAGCAAAATGCAACCCTAAAATCTCAATCTCCTGGAACAACATGTATTTACTTTTTGCTCTCATGTTACATGAGACCTGCAGTCAGATGCAGGTAGCTGTTGATTGGCTAGGTTTGGTGGATTTGGCTCAGTTCCTAATGTCTTCTTACTTTGAGAGTCAGAATGAAGAAGTAGCCACTACCTGGACATGTTGTTCTCACTATGGAGGGCCATTGCTCAAAGTGGGTGGGCACAGAGCCAAGCCATCCAAGTGCCTTTAAATATTTTGCTTGGATATGGCTTATGGTACATCTGTTCACATTCCACTGACCAAAGCAAGTCATGTGGCCAAGCCAATAGTCTGTGGAGTGGTGAGTATACCCTGGCTATAGGGGACCAATGCAAGGGTTGGGGAGGTAATAAACAATAAAGAATAAATACCACAGTCTATCAACTGGGTAGATTATTCAATGAACGTAAGAGTACCTACTATGTAGCAGAGTCTTTAGAAACCTGCAGAAGGGAGCTTGTTACTAATGGAGGAAACAGATGACTAAACAGGACATTCTTAGGCAATGTAATGTGATTCCCTCTGGTACTATGACTGCAGTAAGAGCAGGAAGAAGCTTCTGGAAGCAGTGATAGTTGAACTAAGTCCTGAAGGATGAGTAAGAGTTAGCAGAAGAGTGGAATGAAGGAAGGGAAATTTGCAGAGGGAACATCATGTGCAAACAACAATAATCAAGGGAGGAAATGTTTTCTGAAAACTACAAATACTTCAGTACAGTTGGAGAATTTAGTCCTATATAAACGAGGAATGGAAGGGAGCTGCCTTATCTGAAAGGAGCCTTCATGTTTCTGAAGACTAGATTAAAAGAATACAAAATAGTATCACTGCCTTATTATGATTTGGTTATTTCAAGTGCCTGAATCCAGGGGAAACAGAAGGGAAGACTAGAGGGAATCTTGTAAGAGTCAGAGCAAGGGAATCAGATGTGCATTTTAGAAATATCATTTGGGCCTCGACAGGGGCTTAGACATGGGCAAGACTCAGCAAAGTTAACTAGGAGACACTTGCAAAAAGCAAGGCAAGACATGATGAGATTGTGAACTCACATGGGGCAGTAGGGATGAGCGATGTGGACAGAGTGTCCAGACATGGAAGAAGTGGACTGGCTTGGTTGGATGTGGAGGTTGAACGGGAAGGAGTGTCAAAGTGCCTCCAGGTTTCTGGCTTGGGATTGCTGGGATGTCTTGATAGGCCTGAACTAGTATGAGAGAAGAAACATGTTAAGGGAGGGAGGTGAAGCTTGCTCCCTCCTTCCTGCTCTTCTTTCCTTCCAGTGTATTAAAATATAGCCTAAGCTGCTATAACTAGGAGACTCTAAAATATTGTGACACACAAAATAGTTTCTTTCTCCCTTCATAGTCCAGATCTGTGGGGTGAGTCTACTGTTTCTAATGTGTTGCTCCCAAGACTGTTCCAGCCATAGCCATTTCTCATCCAGCAGGAGTACTGAGGAAAGCAGAGTTTCAGGGCAAGCAGCTTGTCTTTAGAGAGGTGACCTGGAAGTTGCAAACATCCCTTCTCCTCACATACCTTTGTCCTAAACCTAGTCACATGGCCACACTGAGTTGCAAGAGAGGTTAGGACATGTAGTATGGCTGGCTCAGCAGGCCAAATTCAAACCTGGGAAATTCTATTACTAAAAGGGAGAAGGAAATGGTTAGAGTCTTCCTCTACAGAGGGAAGAGTTTGAGGTGTTTTCCTAACATCTGTATGGAGACTGAGTTGTATGTTTGAGTCTAGAGCTCAGGAAAGAGATCTTAAACTAGTAATATAGATAAGTTGGTTTGATAGGAGTTTTCTTAGCGATGTTTTTTTCTGTCCAAATGGTTGGTTTTTCCCAGAAATCTGACCCACCTGAATGAACCAAGACAGTTTCCAAAAGTACCTTTGCATTGCAGAGTACAGACTGACCTCTTTTAGCACCACTTTGATCCCATTGGAACAGCATGTAAGTCAGCTGGACATCACCCATGAGCTCATTTCAGATCTGAGGCGTATCAGACAGAAAATATGCTTCTGACTTTTATCTACACAGTGGTGGCAAAGAATGAGAAAGCAAGGCCAAGTTGGACACATAGAAAATATGCTTAATGAATGGCAAGCTTTATTTGCACAAGCACCAGAGTTACCAGTAGCAGTTAATAACTAGGCCATGATGAAAGCCAACCTGGGCAAGGGTAGCACTGTCATTGATGATAACTCTATGAGAAAGGGTGATATATTGCCTCTTTGGGGGATTCTTGAGGGGAAAGATGAAAAAATGCTATCATGTTTTTTAAAATTCTCAGAATGTTCCAGAACCCTATAAAAAAGAGAAATAAATAAATTAAAAATCTCAAAATGATACATCTCTGGTCACTCTAACCCTAAAGTAAACCAAGCAATCAGGTACCATGGTAGCAAACAAGAGAAACTAATTCTGGCCAATTTAAGCAGAAAAGAATTTATTGGAAAGAAGTTGATTAACTCATAGAAAAAAATGGGAAAGATGGAGAATAAGTCTCAGAAAATAGGCAGATATCAAGGCAGTGTCTTTCATTCTTGGTAAAGTTTGTTATTTATTTATTTATTTATTTGCCCTTTTGGCTGGGGCTGGGCTTGAACCCATCACCCCTGGTATATGCAGCCAGTGCCCTACTCCTTGAGCCACAGGCACTGCCCTGTGTTTTTGTTTTTTTTTTTTTTTTAATTTTTTAACCCAAGTTTATTGAGAAAATAAATGGTTCCTATTTCTGAAAGAAAGAAAAGGATCCATATGCATTTTTTCTTTGTCTTTAAATTTTTAGCCTATAGGTCAATATTTCCCAGAAAGTGTTGATTCCTCTTTGACAACATTATTAAAGCACCTGCTTTCTTTTCTTGTCTCAGATGTTGGACCAAGCCTAGAGATGTTTAGACATGCCCTTAATCATCTCCTACTCGCAGAAAACGTGCCTATTAGTTGTTCCTAAGAAATGCCTTACATGGGAACATGTTAAAAATTGTAAAATAAAAGATGAATTTCTTAAAGAAGACTTAACTTAAAGGCAGACAAAAGAAGATTTGTACAGGTTGAGTATCCCTAATCTGAAAATTCAAAATCCAAAATGCTCCAAAATCCAAAACTTCTGAGCATTGACATAAGTCCACAAGTGAAAACTTCCATGCCTGACACCTTTGCCTTCTGATGGTTCAATGTCTACAAACTTAGTTTCATGCAAAAATTTATTAAGAAGTGTATAAAGTTACCTTCAGGCTATGTGAATGAGATACATATAAAACTGAAATGAATTTTGTATTTAGACTTGGCTCCCATCCCCACGATATCTTATTATATGTATGCAAATATTCCAAAACCTGAAAATATCTGAGCTCTGAAACACTTCTGGTCCCAAGCATTTCAGATGAGGGATATTCAACCTGTGTTGTTACACTGAGAGCAGAAAAACCTGAGGAGTCTAATGTCAAGGCATGCTGGGGAATGGGCAGTTCTGCTGAGGAGACTTAGGAGAGTTAAGGGAATGGTGAGCTTTATACAGTATTTCTAGGGGTGCTTGTCTCTAATGATGACAATTTTCCATGACCTTTAGCAGCAATCTTTGTTTCTCTAAAGTGGGTTGTGCTTATAGATCTGCCTCTCAAAGATGCAGGCAGAAATAGCTTACAACTAGAGGGGAAAAGGAACTTGCTTTGAAAAAAATGAAAGTGCTATAAATAAGACCATCATTGCCTTAGAGTTTGCTTTTGTTATTTTTGCAGGAACATAGTGCATCATATATAGAATCCTTTTCTTTACATGAGAACTGGGGCAGGACTTTATTTTGCCCCATGTGGGAAAGCATTTGTCTATACCTGGAGCTGATCTTCCCTAGCCTGGCAACTAGGTGCCTGCTCCTGGTGATTAGCTGAAATGAGGGCTGCTGTTCTGAGCTGTCACTCATCCCTCCATCTATAGGCAACTTTCCTAGTTATTTGCCAGAATCTATCCCCACCCCCCCACCCCCCCACCCTGCACTGGCTACCACCTGCTATGAAATACCCCTTAGGCCCACAGGTTCAATTGTTCATTCATTCATTGATTCATTGCACATTTTTTGAACTTCATTTGTATTCTGTGGCTTTGCTTTATACTGGGGATACAAAGTCAACAAAATCCTATCCTGGCCCTCATGGACCTTATACTTGGAAGCCAATGGCAGGTCTTTTAAATTTTTCTTGCTAGAGCGTAGCACAGTGTTTTAAAATATGTTTTTGATTGAATTAAAATTAGTCAAGGACAGTTTTCCTGGGGGCCAGGCCACCAAAATATTCAAAGAATAGTCTGGTAATCTAGGAATGATGACTTCCTCCTCTGCAAATGTGGATGACTACCTATGAGCTTCAGTATGCCATTTGGTATTTCTTTCAGTCAGGGATCCTCTAATTTCTTTTAAAAGAAGGTTTAATTTTTATGGCCGTGCTCTATACAGTATAATTATTTACCTTGCTTCACTTCTTGTTTTTTGCTTTCCCCTGAAGTGCCTCTCTCTGGTTTTATGGAATACCTGTTTTAGTTTATAGGATGAAGCATAGATTCTTTTGGCACTGCTGTAAATTTCTTTCTGAGTTTGAAACTCAAGTTCCATATGGCGTTTACCTGAACCTCTAATGCATTCCCATTGTGCCATCACATGCTTGTTCACATGTATGCAAGACACTCTCAGTCCTCTAGCTTCCAGGAACTCCTTCAGTTGCATGCCCTAATATTTCCTTGGGTGAAGAGAACAACATACTGACAGTCAAAAGATGGAAAATAATTGCATTATGGCTAGAGCATACTTGGGGCCAAAGTCTCAGATAAGACCTTATATGCTATGTCAAGGCATGGAAGGAATGGAGAATCAATGGAGGCCTTAACAAGGAAACTGGCATCATTGGATATATGATTTAAAAAGAATACTCTAGAACAGCAGTTCTCAACCTGTGGGTCGCAACCCACAGGAACTGTATTAAAGGGCAGCAGCATTAGGAAGGTTGAGAACCACTACTGTAGAACAATGTGGAGAGTGGATTGGATTGGGAGTAGGAAGACCAATTGAGAGGCTATTGTCAAACCCAGCAGGTAATGAGCACCTGTGTAAAGTGATGGATGGGTAAGAGCTTTGTAGCCAGTTAACCTAGGTTCAAATGTGACTGTTAAGTGCTAACCCTGAGATGTTAGGCAGGGTACATACATTCTCCAAGCATCCATTTTTTTCTGTACAAAATAGGTATAATAATAATAATAATAATACCTACTTTATAGGATTTTTGGAAGAATTCATTAAGATACTATATGAAAAGCACTTAGCATAATCTCAGAAACAAATTAAGCATTTTACAACTATTGCCTAGGTAGCAGCATCAGAAACCTGATTTAAGGGAGTGACAGTGGGAATACAGAAGAATCAAATTTGAGAGTTATTTAGACTCTCTGACCAACTGCATGTGATCAGGACCCAGAAGGAATTTATTAGGGATGGGTGGATAGGAAAAAGACCTAGGGATAAAGAAAGGATGAGTTTATAAGCAAGAGTCGGGGTGGGAAGAGAGGAGATTATGAATGAAATTTAGACCTGTTTAATTTGAATGTTTTTTTTTTTTTTTGGCCAGGGCTGGGTTTGAACCTGCCACCTCTGGCATATGGGGCCAGCACCCTACTCCTTTGAGCCACAGGCACTGCCCAATTGAAGTATTTGTTAAACATGCAAAGGAGGTTTAAGGGAGTTGAAGGTCTGAGACTTAACTAGTAGTTGGAACTTTTGGAGTGAATAATATTTCTTAGATTAAATGCACAACTCAACACTATAAAGAAACTAAAAGATATTAACTTATTTATCTCCCATGCCAAGTTATATATTCTTATTAGGGTGTGTAGACTCCAGCATAAGAAGTACTCAGTTTTTAGTATCTGTGAAGTGGTGAAATAGAAAAACAAACAAACAAAAAAACAAAACAAAGCCCCCTAAGCCCCATCTCTGAGACCCTGATCTATGGATAGGGGAACCCTTGAGAGAGATTTTGGATGTTGCGTGAATAGCAGCATCACGGTTTCAGATTTTGATTAACTATACCTGAGGGATATAGAAAACAAAACCAACTCTGGGGACCTCAGGAGAAGGGGCTGGTTTGAGGATTTCAGGCAAGCAAGCTAGAATTCAGAGCAAAGCTTCAGTCCCAGTGGCACAACTAAACTACAAATGAGGACACCAAGGTGGAAACACAGTCACTGTGTAAGGTAAAGGTGGGTTGAGAGGAAGGATGCTGCTCAGTGGGTATAGGGAACTGAAGTTCTCACCATGGATCCAGGGTTGGGACTGGAAGAGCAATTCTAGATCTCATCCTCCTGGTAAGCTTGATCAAGGCAGGCATTCATCTTACTGTTTGAATAGAGCTGAACCAAAGATTGGCATTTTTTACCTTTATCTCTAATTCTTCACTCTTGTGATCCCCAAAGTTTCAATAAACTGACATTGACTTGATATTCCTTGTCCTAATTGTCTCTAGCTAGCTAGATTTATCCTTAGCTCAGAGTTTCAGGATTCCCATTGTACTTGTACAAGTACACATGACCTGTCCATGTCTGCACACAAACACACAGGGCTGCTGTCCACTTCTGACTTCTGGGGGTGAATAAGTAATGGGCAGTGATGAGCACCCCGGGCACCACCCCTAACCCTAACCCTTTTCTCCTTTTCTGGTTTTATTTATACTAGAAAAGGTAGGAAATAGGATTTCGTAGGTAGAGTCTGAATAGGTAGCAGACCAGAAAGGTGGTGTGGTTAAGCACACAGCATTTGAACTCCTGCGGACATATTTTAGCACTCTTGCACAGTTTCTGCCATAGGCACTTAGCATCTCACATTTTGATAGCAGTGCTTACATAGCTCTAGTTTTGTCCTAGTTTCACAAAAGTCTGCAGATTGTTCTTGACAACTAGATCAATAACCACAGCAACTACATTAATTGAATATTTATTGTATACCAGGTATTATCCTAAATCAGTGTTTTTCAACCTTTTTTTGTAAAATCTCACAGCACACTTGAACCTATAGTTAAACTTCCAGGGCACATTTAAATTATGTTGATCCAGAAAAAAAAAAAGAGTAAAAAAATGTACTTACTGTGTTTTGAACATCTTTTGAAAATAATTTAATTTAATTAATAATCTTTATAATAATTTAATTTAATTAATGATCTTTATAAACTTTTTTTTTTTTTTTGTAGAGAAAGTTTGGTAAGCACAGTTTCACTTTATCGCCCTTGGTAGAGTGCCATGGCGTCACACAGCTCACAGCAACCTCCAACTCCTGGGCTTAGGCCGTTCTCTTGCCTCAGCCTCCTAAGTAGCTGGGACTACAGGCACCCACCACAACACCAGGCTAGTTTTCTATTTTTGCAGTTCGGTCGAGGCCAGGTTTGAACCTACCACGTTCAGTATATGCGGTCAGCGCTCTACTCGATGAGCCACAGGCGCCGCCCAGCGATCTTTAAAATTTTTTGTGACACACCTAATATCCTTTCATGGCACACCAGTGTGCCACAGCACACTGGTTGAAAAATCACTGTCTTAAGGTCTCCTAAAAATCTCATTTATCCTCCAAACAAATCTATAAGGTAGCCACTGTTATGCTGTTTTTCTGGTGAGGAAATCGAAATTGGTGAGAGTTGAGTTCGTTATTTCCAGGTCGTGTGAGGTGGTAAAGCCTGTACTCTAATTTAGGACTGACTCCAAATCCATGTCTTTAACTCTCATGCTAGTATTTCTGAGCACATATTCCTTATTCTTTGGGACATTAAGTTATGTATATGTCATAGAAAAAACTTAAGAATTGACTAACCTCTATTAATAATTAAGAGATTCTACCAGCTTGCTCATTAACAGAGAACAGAGCTGGGAAGGAGGTTATTCTTAGTAATCATTTAATGAACAAAACCTTAAATTTACCTCTCTAAATAAATAAACAAATAAATAACTCTTAACACTTTTGTGTAGTACTTTTCTCCTTTTCTGGTTTTATTTATACTAGAAAAGGTAGGAAATAGGATTTCGTAGGTAGAGTCTGAATAGGTAGCAGACCAGAAAGGTGGTGTGGTTAAGCACACAGCATACAATGCCTGTGATTGGTTGTCCAGCTTTAATCATTGCTAACTCAAGTCACTTCAACCTCTCTTTCCCATTTTTGTTATCTGAAAAATTAGAGTATGAATAAGGATTTGAAGAAGAATTACAGGGTCAAAAAGTTAACCCAATAGAATTTAAGGAGAATAAGTTTGTAAACAAACTTATTTTCTTAATCTAGCTGTGTGAGTCAGGAAGAATGGAATTTGTCACAACAACATTTGAGGGTGGTGCAAGGATTCTTGGGACTTGGTGTTCTTCAGTGCACTTCCAGATAGAATTTTTTGCCCTGTGATGGGGCTGATCTGTATTTAATCAAACTTGATGACGGCGGATGATCATTGAGATTCAGAATGAGAGGTGAGGGGACAGTTTGGAAAGGTGAGGGAGGGTTGAACCTGAGATCTACCCTTTACCTCTCATGATGCTCTTCTAGAGAGTCTACTCTCTGAAGATGCCCACTGAGAAAATGTTTGTTTATGACCGCAAGAGTAAGCTTTGTAATGCTCCTTTTATAGGTGAGGAAAATGAGTCTCTGGTTTTTAAAGAAACTTCATTAAGGCCTTACTACTATGAGACAAGATTCAAAGCCCTGCCTATTTGATCTCTACACTATTTACTATATCATGCTGTCTATAACTCATTTATCCAGTTTCCTCTGCAAAGTCCTAAAAGTTCACATATTAATAGTCATTCATTTGTTCAGCCTTTTAAAATTTATTTCATAGGTAGTTATTAACCATACTGTATCTCCAAAACACTTCAAGATTTGATAAATCTGAAATACCCTGCTGAATTCACTTCTAAATTCCACAGAATGCAGAAACCTTTTTCTTCTATTAGCAATTAGGACCTAGTTTTTCATTTTATCTTCACTGAGGAGAATTACTATTCTGGATATCAGAAGATGTAAGTACAAATAAGGTACTTTGCCCTTGTCAAGGGTACTTTAGCAAAAAGCTATATTCTTAAATAAGTGCATGTGTGAACTGTTGAGAATAAGGTTACTTTATAGGATGTCATAGTGAACACTACCACTAATAAAGGACAAGACCCCCACCAAAAGTAGTCTTTCTTACATGTCTAAAGTCCAAGCTGTGGTTCTAGGTTGAAACTATTTTCCCTAAGCTATCTGGATTCAGTTCAGAACCTCTTTATCATATCTTCATATTGCTTTTTTCTGCCTACCATCATAATTTCATTTGTTTCTACCTCTGTAATCAAGCTGGTAACTTTTGATTCTCTTGTTCTACTGAGGGCATTATGTTCTCTTTGCTTGGAATTTCTGCATCTTACCATTAAGTTCATATAAATACTTTGCCTTTCAAACACTACACTGGTTTCACATTCACTGAAATTTCCCTCTCTTTCTTGGTCACCAAGCCTTGGGTTGGATCTTTTTACCACTTAAACTTCTCATCTGCTTTTCTTCTTTTGATTACCCTTCAAAGCTTTTGAACTTAGTCTCCTGCTTTTGATCTGCAATCCTCCGTTTCTTTCAAAGGCTCCTTTTTCCCCTTTATCTCTGTCCCCTTTGCTGGATCACCAACTGGAAGAGAAGTCACTTCCTCCTGAAGTCACACGTCCTGGTTTCATAGTCGTTATTTATCAAATATTTGTTGAGTACTGATAGGCTCCCCAAGCCCGGGCAGCAAGATAAGACTTCTGACTTGAGAAATTTGACAGGGATGACAGGCATGAAAATAAATCTTTCAAAATTGTTGTAGTAAATGTCTAGAAGAGAATGCTGGGTATACTCATGGTGCAAAGGAGGACATGACAAACTTACCGATTGGTCAGAGAAGGCTTTGCAGGAAGACCTTGAACTGGGTTTTCAAAGATGTGAAAGAGTTTTCCCCAGGAGAGATCTGAGGAGAAAGCATTCCAGAAATAGGGAACATCATGTACAAAGACTTAACCCATGTAAAACCTCATGTCCCATTTGGAAACTGTTAGTTTTTTGATGTTCTTAGAGTTCAGTGCTTGAATAGAGGCTTCAAGAGGTGAAAAGTTAGGCCGTGGGGGTAGGAAGTACTTTGGATGCTTTGCCAAGGACTTGGGGTTTTATCCTGAAGGCCAGGGAAGATCAGTGAAGGGTTGTAAGAAAGAGAGCCATTATAGTCAGATTAAGAAAGATCACCTGAACTACAGCAAGGGGACTGTCCTAGATGAGGACAGACTGAAGGCAGGGAGACCAGACAAGAGATTATTATAATAGTATAAGCAAGAAATGAAAAGGACTAAACAAAAGCAATGGTAGCAGTGTAAAAAAGAAGGGAAGAAATTTAAAGATGTTAGAAGATCAAGTTGACATGACTTAATGACTAACTGGATATAGGGAGTGAGGGAGTGTTTCTACACAGGCAACTGGATAGATATGGAAACCACTAATTGTAATAGTGAAAACACAGGTTAGGGAAGTGAGGGGGAAGACATGACCAGGTGGTGGAAGGTAAGGTCCAAGATGTAGACATTGTCTGGACATGTTCATTCTGTTTTACAGCCGTGGCTAAAGGCCTTCAGGTCACAGTGCCCGACAAGAAGAAGGTGGCCATGCTCTTCCAGCCCACTGTGCTTCGCTGCCATTTCTCCACGTCATCCCATCAGCCTGCAGTCGTGCAGTGGAAGTTCAAGTCCTACTGCCAAGATCGCATGGGGGAATCCCTGGGCATGTCCTCCCTTCGGGCCCAGTCTCTCAGCAAGAGAAACCTGGAGTGGGACCCCTACTTGGATTGTTTAGACAGCAGGAGGACTGTCCGAGTAATAGCTTCAAAACAGGGCTCGACTGTCACCCTGGGAGATTTCTACAGGGGCAGAGAGATCACAATTGTTCATGGTAATAATGCTCCTGTTTTGACTCTAGGAAGTGGGTTGCATTCTTCCCTTCCCTTTATCTATAAGGGGATGTCCACCTCTTACCCTTTCAAAACCTCAAAACTTTGATTTATTAGAAATGGAAACATCAAGAGACCTAGCAGATTGCTTTAATGGTGAAGGGAGGAAGAGTGGGTAGTGTAGTATCCAGAGAAGAAACAGATGAGCTTTGGAAATAGTCTTCTTTCTAGAGCCCAACAGCAAGTCTCAGGTGCTTGTTTTCAGAAGTGAATTCAAATGGGTTCTAGGGAAAGAACTTCTTTAGACAAACCTCCTACACCTTTACATCAGCCATTAGGGGCCCTTTCTCAAATGTAGAAAGTGGACTTTCCTAAGAAGTTCCTCTGCTGGGAATTGTGCTTGGAGAAGGGACATATGCATATAAGTTACAGAGCCAAGTAGATACTCTGGCCTGAGCCAAAGTGGCTTTGCCAGCAGTCAGTTCCATCCTTTCACCTGTTCCCCTAAACCTCTGGATAACAAAAGGTCCTAAGAGTCTGATATGACCTATTTGATTACTTGAATTTTGAAGAACTTCTGTAAAGTCAGTTTGTTTCCAGGAGTCTAGAATAATTTTAGAATTTATCTAGCACTCAGAGCCTCTGCAGGCCTGATTCAAAACCATCATCTGCTCCTGAAATTGGACTAGGATTAGATGGTTGGTTTCTGGCTTGCATTCTCTATCCTTTGTTTATTTTAAATAAAGCATTATCTTTCGATCACTATCCAGGGAAAGAAATAGAACACTGCAGACATCCCCGAAGAGCGCTCTCCTCCCAAATCCCTATTGCTCAGTGTTTTTCTTTCAGAGGACAGGTTTAGGACTTGTCCTTATTTTTGTGGTAACAGATGCAGATCTTCAAATTGGAAAACTCATGTGGGGAGACAGTGGACTCTATTACTGTATTATCACCACCCCCGATGACCTGGAGGGCAAAAACGAGGACTTCGTGGAAGTGCTGGTGTTGGGTAAGTGAAAACCACAGGTGACATTTTCATTGTAGACCACTTGCACTGTCTCTCTTTTCTACCTGTGTGGATTGGTAGTTGTATACATTATCTATAGCTTTTGCACATAGGCAAATCTTTAAAGAATACGTTTTTTAATGGGCAGTAGCTGTACTTAATATATCTTGTTTTTTGAAAGCTCTGACTCTCTTTTTATTATTATCCCTAATACTTCTGCTTTCTTACTTTTTCCCACCTTCCTTCCACTTTCACCTTTAACCCTGATTTCTCTTTTCTTTTATAATTTACTTGTCTTTTTATATGCTAATTTTGAAGACCATGCCAGAGGCTTTTTGAGCAGGGTAGAGATTACTGGAAGATCAGAATTCTCTGGTATGTCAGGATCTCTTTTCCCACTCAATCACCTCCACTGAAGACAAACATAAAGAAGGATAGCTTATGGGTTTAGTCATAAAAGGTACACAATGAAAAGGTACTTGGCTGTTTAAAAGATATGCTCAATGTTTAATTGGAAGGCAAATTTCTTAAAACCTAAAAGTGTCTGTGTTATTCTCAAAACAAATACATCTAATCCTTGTTAATATTAATTTCTTCATAAATGAAAACTCATTACTTTTGGCTACTTTTCCTTTTTCATAGATTGGAGGAAAGTCATTGGGATCTAATCTCCTTAATATGAAACTGAAAGTCGAGCATGTATTTTATGCTCTTTAAATGTTGGCTGAACAAGAAAATTAGAGTAAAACCTACAAAAATTAAACCTCATTAATTGTAGGTAAAAAGGTAGTTCAGGATATATATTTGATTACATTTTCTGTAGCTTCCACGAAAACAGGTGACAGCAATTTGCGGGAATATATAAATGTCTCTCCTTTTAAGGCAAGTGAGGTCTGAGGTGAATTTTTTTTTTCTGTATGAAACTCAATCCCCAGGGAGAATGTGGCATTGCTTTGGAATTTTTTTTTTTTTGAGACAGAGACTCACTATATCCCCCTCAATAGAGTGCTGTGGCATTACAGCTCACAGCAACCTCAAACCCTTGGGCTTAAGCGATTCTCTTGCCTCAGCCTCCCAAGTAGCTAGGACTACAGGCACCCGCCACAATGCCCAGCTATTTTTCTTTTGTTGCAATTGTTATTGTTGTTTAGCTGGCCCCAGGCTGAGTTCGAACTGGCCAGCCTCAGTGTATGTGGCTTGAGCTGTAACCACTGTGCTACGGGTACCTAGCCTGCTTTAGCATTTTTAGTTTTAGCTTTTATCATGATTATGTGACTTTGGAAAATCAACTGTTCTGATGCTTTAGTGTATATATTTACTAATATATTTTCCAAATTGGATTAAGGTAATAATGGCCTAACTTATTAGAAAGGTTGACTTAATTAAAACATAATCCTTGGGTTCAGCATATAAAGTATAACTGTTGTGACTTGTAAAAGAATGGAAATGTGACAGATATTAAATAGGAAATGAAATAGTAAAAGGCACATATTGACGTTGTAAAAGAACACAGGGAGATGAGATTTGGGATCCACTGTAACTCTGTAAATCAGAAAGTAATAAAAAGATAAATTTGTGCTTAATCGCACAACTCTTATAGCCAAGTTTGAAGGAACAAGTGGCTCATTGAGCCTACAATTAGCTAATTGTGAACACAGTTATTTGGCCGGGGCAGCTATTTGCAGAGAAGTAATTGCCTGTGCAGTAAAAGGAGGCCAGGTAAAAACCACTTTAAATAATTTGGTCTCAGTATTCCACAAACATGGGGGAAATGGATAGACAGCATTTTCAGCTGACGATTTCTGAAACGTATGAAAGGGCATTCCTCTCAATCAAAACATACAGAACAACTTGGGCCAAGATGCTATTCTCAGGGCAAAAAGGGGTCAGGAGCTGAGAGATGTATGAAAGGAAGACTCACATGACAATGGTCACCAATGTTGGATGGAAGGAAAGATGAACTTTAGGAAAACTGGGAAGGCTGCAGATCAAAACTCACTGCAGTAGGAGTAGAAGCACATCTATGAGATAAACATACATGCTAGGGTTCTTGGGGAGAAGAGACACATAATTCTGCTGTGTTCCACATTAATTTGAGACATTTAAAGCATGATTAATTTGTCATGGAAACTTATGAGGGCAACAACTAATTGTGTTACTTATTTAAAGGGCTAGTTTGAAATCTAAAAAAAATTTCCAGGCCCATAAAACACTGTATTGACTTTCCAAATACATAATTCTGAGTCTTGTCTTGAAGTCCCTTTATAGTTTTAAAAATTCTAATTCTTTGGTTGTCATGTCCTACAGGCCTATTGGTTAGGTACTCTTTTTATGTGAGGCCAGGAGAGCAACCTGATTTCTGAGATCAACTCCACAGGAGATGAAGACTTCAGTGGAAGGATAACTGGGGCCCACAAGTCAGCTAATTACAATGCCCACGAACCACCTGCTTAGCCATTGAATTTTATATGAGGAATAACTGGAGGATTTGGAACAGGGAGCATGGAAAGTGTCTCCAAATGTTTGAAGTGAAATTGTGTAGAAGAGGGATTGGAAACACTCTGGCTGGCTGGGTAAAATTGAATTGGGGTGGAAGTTATAAGGGGAGGGAGTCTGTCTTAGTGTAAAAGAACTGTTAACAGATGGTGACAGCCAATGACAGGTTGAGTATCTTAGCCATAGTAAGTTCCACATCCCTGGAGGTAGGTGTTCAAAAGGATGGAAAGTTTCTTATCAGAGTTACTATATCAGGCACTTATGCATAGGAAAAGGTACTTAAGTTACTTTTGAGCTTTATTTTGATTTTGAAATTCTTGGATTAAAGAAGATGAATATGATTGATGTGACTACCTGAGGAATAAGAAAGTGACTTCCCAGGAATATTCAGTTCTCATGATGGACGTAAACAGGATTACAGGTCAGTTACAAGAACATAGAGGGTGATGCTTATTCACTAGGAAGCCAGAGGGAATTTTGTAGTAGTTCAGGGCTAATAAGACTAATTCCCCTTCCTCCCCCCCCCCCCCCGAAGAGGAATAAGATGGTAGTACGAAGGAGTCATCTACTTTAGCTCTCCTTGGAGATGATCATAAGACGGAGAGCAGAAAACTAGTTGGAATTTCAGATAATGGACTAGTAAGCAAAGATGAGTTAAAGAGATAAATTAGAGGCAAAGTTAAGAATTTCATTTCTTTATTATATTCACAATGATGAAGATGGAAAAGTTGATGGAGCAAGATTGTGAAGTATCTTATATGTAAGTTTGGACTTACTCTGAAGACTTGGGGAGGCAGGAAAGAAACCTTAAGAGAGGAATGAGATTAGATCTTATATCAGGACACTGTCTAGCAGCAGGGTAGACAAAGTGTTGGGGAGAGGAAGGCTCGAGCAGAGGGGCCTGTTCAGGTGGGGTTGGGAACTGCCACAGCAGCACAAGTGAAAGGTATGAGTTTCTGAGCCAGAAGAGACAACATAGAAACATTTCTGAGATAGACACAATGGATCTTGGTGACTAATGTATAGAAGAAGGATGAGTCAAAGAGAACAACATGATTTCTAGCCAGCTGGGAGGCTGGCTATGCCATCAATTAAAGGAGAGGACATTGGTGGAAAAGCAGGTTGGGGAGGCAGGACAATGAGTTTAGTTTTGGACATGTTAAATATAAGATGTCTGTGGGACACCAAGATGGAGATGTCTTGCTGATAATTAAAAATGTAAGTCTGGAACTCAGTGAAGAAGTAGGAATTAGAGATAATAGATTTGTGAATCATGAATGATAGAACCATGAAAGAACAGATGAATTACCCAAGAAGATTCTATAAAGTGAAGAGGACCAGGGATAGAACCTATTTATCTTATGTTCTAAATGGTAACCTTGGTACTACAATATACTTGTCTTGATTTCCCTCACAAAATTGATAGCTTCTTAAGAATATGAGACTGTGAGCTCTTCAGAGCAAGGAACCATTCGCCTTTGTCTTTATATCTGCAATGCCAAGCAGAGTATCTAGAATAAATACACTTCAGTGAATATTGTTTTAAGTGATAAATGGGTAGAATCTGTAACTCATCCTTACTTTGTTCCTCTTAAGTATTAGTCAACAAGGAGTATATATTTGTTGACTGGCACAGGGTCAACACAATAAACATCAACAGTCTCAAGCAATATAACATGATTTAATCTCATTCTTCCTCTGGTTGTTTAAATCATTACTAGTGATAGATTCATTGGGGACTATGGTTGAAAGCAACACAAATAGGCTGTGGGTAACTTAAACAGAAAAGAAGTTCATTGGAAGGATATCAAACTGGAAAAGAAGGCTAGAGAATCCATCTCATAAAACGATAGGATATTAGGGTAACACCTGTTAGCGTCTGTATAAGCAACCCCCTAATCTCAGTGACCTAACCACATTAACAATTTATTACTTCTTGTCATAGTCAGATGTGAGTTAGAAAGCTCACTTGGTAGAGCCCTTCTACTTCGTGGTGTAGGGATCTGGATTTCTCCATTGTCTGGTCCTGCTGTGTTGGAGACCTTTGCTCCCAGTAGCATAGAGAGTGAAAAAAAGGTCATGTGGGTTTTTTAAGGGACAGATATGATAGTGACATGGATCACTTCTGCTGTCATTTTTTGAATGCCTAGGAAGGAAATAAAACTGGTTTGTGTATAGGACAGTCTGCCCTGCCAATAGATACTCCAGGGTCTACATAACAGGAATTAATAGACAATATCTTTAGGGCTTCATAACAAGACAAAATTAACTTTGTTTTTCTATTCTTGCATTTTCCCACTCAAGAATCAAAGTCTCCACAAAGAAGTTCTAGTTGGCCCAGTTTGGGCAGTTGTCTGTTGCTTAGCTTTGAGAAATCAGGGGCTTTTGGTGGCTAGACCATCAAGATACTAAGATTTAATTCTCCAAAGTAAATTAGGACACTGTTACAAAAAAAGAAGGGATAGATGTGGGATGCCAAAAAAGCAGTAAATGTCTACCCAAGTGATGCTATTACTATATCCACCACCAATATTAATATGCACTGATACTAAGTTATATAGTTGACAAAGTTTTTCATAATGTAGGAATGAAAGTATTTTTTCCTTATTTTTAGAGTCCAGAGTGCTCACCATTACACCATGGAACCGTATTTTTCCTTATTTTCAAAATGGAGAAATTAATGTCTAAGTTGTATGCCATAATCCCAGTTTTTTTTTTTTAAGTGTCAGAGATCAAACCCAAGTGTCTTGATTCCTTACCATATCTCCTTCCATGATACCACAGGAACTGTCTGGATTAAGAAGCTATAGAAAAACCCTGTTTTAAAAAAAATATGTTTGCTGCTTGAGGCTATGGCTTATGATATTTATTTGCTCCAGGTTTTCTTCCTTCTTTCACTTTATTTCTTAGTGAAACAGCCCCCAACTATTGACCAAGACCCTCATTTCCGAGGCTTAGTTGTTCCCATCTAGATTGCATAGTCCCCACTGAGCAGGACTCACACCACCTTGTACCCCATACATCTGAACCATCCACAAATCGCTATAGAAGCTTCTTTCAGAGGTTTCAGAAATATACTGAGACATGTGATTCACAAAAATGGGAGGACAACCACTGATTCAACATCAAACATGAAAACTATACTGCACTCTTTAATGTTTTGTTTTTGTTTTTTTGTTTTTTTTTTTTTGATGACTCAGAAGGTAAAGTCATTCTGAAGTTGGAAATGCATCCAGTGTTTTGGGAGCTTTTAAATAACCATTATGTTACCTAAGAAATATTTAGACAGACATTTGGGATCGTAGGGCCATCCCAGCAAGTCACAGAAGGTGGGAGTGTCCAGAAATCTGTCACTCTGAGATTAAACATTGGTCTGGGATCAATGGCTAGGACAGGCTGTTTAAAACCTGGAACCTGGAACCTTGCCACTGTTGGGACAGGAATAAAGTTCCCTGGGGCATCTCCAGCTGGCAGGAAAAGGACTTCATTTCAGGAAGACTCAAGCAGGAAAGTTATTATTTTTAAATCTAAAAGCAGCTTGCCTTGTTCTTACTTCTTTCTATGCACAATGTGAGGGCTTGACCCCGTCTTTCTGATGTCCCAGGTGGTAGCTTATTTTTTAAGGGCCTTTAATTAGAAAAAGAGGAAAAAGGCCCTGGTGGAAATGTGGCTGGATGGACACCCCTACCCCTGGGCCATGAATAGAATAAGAAGATATGAACCAAGGGGTATTTAGAATCAAGGTAAAGAAGACATTCCTAATGGTAAATGGTAATTTTAGGAAATTACATGTGGTTGAGGAAAATTATAGAAACTCCTTCTCTAAACAAGCTTTTAACATGGAACAGGTTCTCTTCCCTAGGATATTAGGTTAAACAATATGGATTTTCAGAAACCTTTCTATGATTTTGACTTTATTTAAAAGGTCTACAAATGGCAGAATTAACTCTATAGATGGTGATGCATCAAATATTGCTGTTTGATTTTATTTCAGTAGTTTCTTTTTTAGGAAAAAAGATACATGTTTATTGTGATAAATTCAAACAAAACATAAAAGTACAAAAGAAAAAATATCTCTTAAAACTCTCACTATCCAGAGCTAACTGTTCTATTTCTCAGGACTCTTTTTATTATAAGGGATAGAGGCTCAAACTGGCTCAGGGGAACTTTTTGGTTTGGGTAACAGATAAATCCAGGACTATTCCTAGCTTCAAGCATGGATGAGTACTGTTGTTTGGATTATGTGTTAAAGACTATCTATTCTTGGGTGGTGCCTGTGGTTCAAAGGAGTAGGGCATCGGCCCCATATACCAGAGGTGGTGGGTTCAAACCCAGCCCTGGCCAAAATCTGTAAAAAAAAAAAAAAACCTGTCTATCTCATTTTCTCCATCTCCTGGGGCTATATTCCTCTTTGTTCACTTCATTTTCAGGCAAGCTTTGTCCACACAGGATAAAGATGGCCCCTAATCTTTGGTGTCTAGGCTTCTGTAGTCTTTTAGCATCTTCCATTTCAGTTAAAAGTTCTCTTGTTGGGGATGGCCTCTATGTTGTGGGAGGAATGTAATTAACCACCAGCCCCACCTGCACCAAATGAATTTGAAGGGAAAAGGAGTAACTTCCTGAAGGAAAAATCAGGAGTCAATTTGTTTCCAAATGAAGAAGAAAAGAATGCCAGACAGGCCAAAACAAATAATGTTAACATTTTGGGAGAATTCATCAGCTTCTGCTTCTTTATGGGCCAAATGCAGTGCTAAGGAGGCCAGAAATAGGTATGCTCCCAGCAGGTCCTTGTGAGTAAGAGCTAATTTGGAATTGAATCTTCCCCACAAATGCAATTCCACAGAATTACCTTTGTTTTCCTGTCATGCTTCTATTTTTTCTTCCATCTCCTCTTGTGATTTACCCAGAAGTACAGAGTATTTTACATAGACAAGTAAGTAGTGAAGGAATGGGCAGGCATGGATTTTTTCAAAAAATCAAGTTATTTGCAATATAATATCTGAAATTGTTATTGTAGTCTAAAATGAACTTTCCTACCCATTAGTATTAAAAAGCCACTAAGAACCTACTAAATCAATGAATTTTGGGGAGGAAACATCTCAGAATTTGTGATTGACTTAAAGGATGCTGGATGGGACTATACTTGATGGGGTTGTGCACAAACACCCTAGCACCCACCCCTGCATTACTGCTGCCTCAGCTTAAATTCCGTCTCTACCCTCCACTCCTATGACTTGAGTTAAGTCTGTTCAGAAAGGCTACTTGTTGCCAAGCCTCCCCCACCCCCTCCTGTTTGCCAGCCTCAGCCTAGTGCTGCTAACCAAGGAGATTTGCTGATTAAAAGGGCCTCAGCTCCCAGAGTTCCCATGGCAACAGCCTCATTGGAGGTCTTTGTTGCCTGCTAAAACTTTGATCTCTGAGAGTGGCTGCTGCTGTTTCTCTCTAAGATTTACAAACAGAGGAAGAGGGGAAAAGAATTGGGGGAGAAGAAAGAAAAAGTTTACTCCTGGCAGAAGGGAGAGAAGGAATTAATTACAGAGCCACACTCAAACCATAAATCTGGAGGTTACTTTTTTGGAACATCTGATTTGAGCTGTGCCCACATTTTCATTTGTAGGCTCGATTAGTCTTCACATATGCTTTAGGTTATGCCTCAGTGGGGTTGATTCACCAAAGAGAGTAGAATCATCCTTTCTAGTGTTAGCAGACACCTGTGCCTTCTAGTTTCCAGAACAGCTAAGATTACTCCACAACTCCCATCAAAGAAAAGATGGAAAGCAAAAAGGCACAATGGCTTTTCAGGTATCAGCTCTGCTGCCTTTTCTTTCAGCACTATGTCTTAGCTCTGGCCTACCTTGCACTGAGCTTACCTAGATTCTTCTGTTGGTCTTGTTTTTAAAAAGAACCAGAAAAGTGTGTTGAAGTGATGGAGGAGAAGGAAGAGCTAGAAAAGTTAACCAGGCATCAGCTAGAATCTGATTGAGGTTAGTGACTATCAATAACAAGCATTCTAATAAATGAGGAGCAGAGTAGGGTTTATGATTTCTCTAAAGATAATGGAATCATGAC
Source organism: Arctocebus calabarensis (assembly GCA_963573935.1). NCBI lineage: Eukaryota > Metazoa > Chordata > Mammalia > Primates > Lorisidae > Arctocebus > Arctocebus calabarensis. The sequence goes on from CAUYON010157104.1 coordinate 58,373, forward strand.
TTTTATTCTTTGTAAGAAGCTTCCTTTGGCTTCCAGACCTCTTTACTGCATCATCTCAACCTTGATCTTTTAGACACCATGGAATTGAGTCAGTTCTGCTTCAAGTATGATTTATGTTTAAATTGTGATTTAACTAATATTTTTGCATACTATGTCTCTAACATAGGATAAAAAATAAATAAATGAGTGTTCTTGTCCCTGTAAAACTTATTGTCTTTTGGTGATAATAAAAGTTCTGCTTCTGAAGCAATTAGACAAGAAAAGATTAAATCTGTCTTTAAATATTAAATATGTGGGCCATTGACTCTCAACAAGGGGCAATTTTGTCTGTCTTGGAGACATTTGGCAATGTTTGGAGACAAATTTTTGATTGTCACAATTTGTGGTGTGCTATGGCATCTAGTGGGTGGAGAATAAGGAGGCTGCTAAGCACCCTACAATACAAAGGGGCAGCCTTCCCCTATCCAACAAAGAATTATCTGGCTGCAAATATCAATAGTGCTGAGGTTTTCAAATTCTTGATCTTGATCAAAGGTTTATATGGATACTGGATAAGGTACACTGTGAACAGCCTTGGCTTTGGGGTCAAGCCACCTTGGACACAGTGCAACAATATGACCTTGGACAAGTCAATACCTGTGAGCGGTGTTTTTTAATCTGTAAAAATGTTGGAGAGGTTATAAAAACATAGAAGACCTATTATGAAGAGTAAATGGCATATGATAACTCAGAAATTGTTAGTTCTCTTCTACTCCTGCTCACTCCCTACATCTCATCCCTAATGTTTGGCAACAATCTTTAGGGAAGTCTACATGTGGGGACTCCTGCCAAAGAGCTGATTTTCCTGCCCCTTCTATAGGCAGAGGCTTTAACGGGCCATCTGTGAATTGGCAATCCTATTACTAATAGATTTCACATTTTCTCAATGACAGCTGTGCTGTGGCTTGCCAGTGGTGACCCTAATCAGCCCTGTGGAAATCTTCCTGCTGGTAGATTTGAGGGCATTGTGTCCCAACATGCTCTCTTTTGGTTGCTGTGTTTGGTAGCCGTTGGAAGCCCCCATTGCTCAGTGGATGGCCCTTAGTTAATTGTAGGTTGTTTATTGCCTAACCTAAATTCGAGGATTCGATCACACAGCCTATTCAGTGAAGCCTGGAGGAGTTTGGATCCGGATCTGGGTGGGAACACTTTAGATAGAGTAACTTTATAATTTAGTATTCGAACTAGGGCATTCTTCACAGTACAAGGGGTGGAGGACTTTGAAAAATTCCTGGCAAGACAGCAGGCATATTGGTAGGATTGCCATCCACCTTTAAAAGATGACCCCCTTAAAGCCTGTCTTACTGCTTGAAGAGACATGGGCAAATTAATGTGGGCTTGGGGTTGGCTGCTGAGCCCGTGCACCTAGTGGCCCTTCGTCCGTGGGGATGTTTACATACTTCGCCATTCTGCATACCTGGACCAAGTGAACGGGCCCAGCAAAGAGATGGGGGTTTACAAAGAGTCGTTCACGGAAAAATTTGCAGGCCGTCGGTTGCTGCTGTTTAAGACCCTGCGTTGTTGGGAGAACAAATAAGGTCTCCTGGGCTCTGTCCCCTTCCCTAAGGCCCCGCCCGTCCCGCCGCTCCCTCCTCTCAGCCTTTCACCCCCCTCACTATTTTTGCTTCACTTGTTGCTCACCGCTGTGGGAGGAACCTCGGCCTTCAATTAGCGCGCATTCCTGCCGCCCGCGGTTGCCGTGGTTACCCCGGCGGGAGCGGGAGCAGCTGGGTCAGCCCGCGCGCTGCATTGTCGCCGGCTGGGCGCGCGCCGGCCTCCGCCGGGGAGGAACCGGGGGACAAGCGCGAGAGTGGGTGGCACCGGGAAATCGGCTCAGCCCCTGGAAAGAAAGACTCGCAGTCCTTGAAAGCCGCTCAGGAGACAATCGTTCCATTTTTCTCCAAAGCCAGCTGCCGCTATTCAAGCGTGCAGGTCTGCGTTCACACGGGAGCGGTGCCTCCCACTTGGCTGAATTGGCTTCTCATGAGAGGGTCTGGGAAAGGCTCCGTGGTCGAAGACCCTGAAACTGAAAGTGGCTGGCTACAGAGCAGAGGGCAGGAACTCTGACAATCTGAGGCCTACCAAGAGTGTGGCCCTCTGTGTCTGCCTGAGACCGGCAGGGCCTTTTTTGTTTAAGGAAAGTAGCCATTGTTGGCATCCATCTGCGCTAGTCTGATGGATGGAGCGCATTGAGTTCAAGAAGGCACACTGGGTTCCAACAAACTCAATTTCCTCCTTCTCTAACATCCCACCCTCCTCCACATCATTTCTGAGTCAAATCTAGCTGTCTTCTGTATTTCATCTCAGGCCAAGTGGAACGTGTTATATTACTAATATTTTGTATTTATTCACTCTCTGGGTGTGGGGCGTTGCATCACTATAGGACTTTGCAAAGACGGAGTACTTTGCAGTCATTTTTATTATTGTTTATTAGTTTGTCGCAGCATGGTGAATGCCTTTTAATTAGATCATACTGTGTTATGATGTATTTAGTAATCATTTTCCGGTTGGAGCTTTAAAAGGTGCTGAGAATTTCAATGATCTCCAACATTTCCTACAGCCAAAAATTATACTTTAATTATATAAATAGAGTAATAATGCCACAAACACAAATTTCAGGGTCACTCACTGCATATTTTAGGAGACTTAGAAAGTAAATGCTGTGCATTCCTAAATAAAGGATCAGCAAACATCCAGGGGTGGTGAGATACTAGGGAAAAGTACTGGGATGGGAGTGAATAGACCCAGGTTCTGTGCTGGATCATTAGTCAGCTCTGTGATTTTAGGACCAATTCGTAACCGCTTACCTAAAGGTTCCTGAAAACATGGGGTAGAATATACACTACATGACCTCTGAGATCCTTTCTAGCTATAAAATCTGACTGTAGAATTCCATGTGAATAGAAGTCAATTTCTTAGGCCAAGCTCGTAACCACTGCCCAAAATCCCCAAAGTATTTATTAACAGTTAATTGCAGATGGTCCATTACTAGTCATTTTATGGAGAGAATTCACTGTCACACTTATTCTCCTCTATGACTATAATTTAAAATGGATTAAAATGTAAAAGACCCAAAGATAAAAAGTAAACACATGAAATATAAGAACATAGTTTATAAATATGTAAATGAAAGGGAGGCTATATCCATGTTTGGAATAGTCATAAACTATATTGAACTCATGGTTTCCATGGGAATATAGAATAAAAAACAAGGATGTGTGTGCCCTTGGGAAATTTCCAATCTATTTGGGATTCCAGATAGCCGTGGTAACAACACTTAAAAGCATAGCCCTAGAAACATCTTTACACTTAAAAGGGCCAGAGAAAGGCATCTGCTGTCTTCAAAAACTTAGGAGAGAATATTTTGGAGAGTTAGGAGCTGAGAGAACAGGGGGTGGATACAGTACATCCCTGAAAATGGATCTAGGGCATCTGAGGAAAGCTTGAAAGTGGAAGGAAGCTGAAATGTGCCTTAAACAGAAGGGAGAAGAAGGGAACCACGAGGATCTGGGGAAGAAAGGCATTCCTCATTGTCCTAAACAGAAGGTTCATTTGTACAGTATTGGCAAACCCCAGGAGGACTCCAAGTTAATCAGTTCAAAGAAATGAATGGAGAGAACTATGCTGTCAGCAGTGGTGTCATCATGAAAATGAAGTATTATCACTTGTTTCTGTAATTCCAATGCATTAAAAACCATGTATCTGTCATCATCAAGTGATTGTGTAGGCAGAGCTAGAATCTGAAAATAAGTTTGTCCCAAATACAGAACTTCTGCATTTCCCATTCCATTTTGAAAGCTTGGATTAATAATCATAGCTTGGATTTAAGTTTTAAGACTTGAGACAAAAGCACAGTTTACTTAGCTAAAATCCATATGTATATCATATTTCTGTAATGATGTCATTAAAGATACTCTAGCCTGGTGGCTCACAACTCTTTGGTGTGGGGTGGGCTGGTGCTTCCTTCTCCTTAGATAGAAAGATGGCATTTTCGAAGGATGTTCCTTGAATTGAGCCCTGAGTCCAGGCATGTTGAACATTCTGCAATACATAGAATAGTGATAAATGAATGAATGAATAGATCCTGCATATTTATATTAAGAGCCTACTTCCACCTGAGATTGATAGATGACGCTATAATGAGCAGCAAATCAGAAATCCAACCAGAAGCTCAGCATACTGAACAAGAGAGATTTGCCACATGTCAGGGTCCTGACAGATAGGTGAGGTGCCTTCTCTTGGAAGCCTGCTGGGATGCCAAGTATACAGCACAGTCCCCACCCTGCCAGTAGAGGCACATGTAAAGGAATCATAGCAGCCACAAGATAAGTGCCTTAATAAAGCCATATACAGTGGTCCTAGGGACAGAGAGGACTAAGCACCTTCTCAGTGCAGCACTCATAGGGCTCTGTCTGAACATACCTGAGTCTTGTGGACTATGTGTAAGTGCTTACCTTGGCAAAGAAGGTAAGTGAATACTGCTTTGAGGGACCTGACCTACCAAGAAAAGAGTATAAAAACCCTGGGGAAATGCCACCAGGACGTGATTTGTTGTGAAATGTGCAAAGCTCTATATAGAAGTGAGAAACCAGGCAAGAATTGTGTCTCCAGGGAAAGGCCCCATGACTAGGTAGAACCTGATGTCAAAAAGTAAAGAAGGTTGATGAAAATGGATTTGGCAGGCAGAAAATCTTTTGACTTTACTAAATCTGACGACACAGAATCAGGTATCTAAATCTGAGTCTTACACAGTTGGACAAACTGTGTTAGACTGTGAGCTTCTCAAGTGTCTCAAGGGAACACGTCTTTTTGTGTGTCTCCACTTGGCACAATACACATTTCTTTTTTGAGTGAATGCCGAATGAGTGAATTAGAGAATTTTCACAAGTAAGAAGGAATATGTACAGAGGATAACTTCAAGGTAGCAGTGGCAAAAAACAACTGAAATAGAATATTTTATAGGTAAGATATGTAAATTGTTTCAGTTATAGTGTAGGTTTCTGCCTTGAGCATTCAATCTAAAGTGTGTGAATGTGTTTGGCTACAGAGTTTGTGACTGTATGGTACAAAAATGGCCCTTGTGTGTGTGCCTATACAAACTATTAGTATGCCTGATTCATTTGGTCTATTCATGTGGAAATTTCTGAAAAGTAGTGGATTCTGCAAGTTTTGGGGGAAAATGTTTTGAGTGCTTACATGAAAACTGTATTTTCTACTGATAGTTTTGAGCTATGGTTTGAAAAAGAGTAAATGTGGCCTTCCAATTGCAGGGTCTGTTTTCCATCCTTTTCTCAGACATTAAAGTGAATTGTAATTGCCACTCTTAACTGAATCCTGGAAGAATGACAGTGATTCACAAGTGTTGGTAAAGTGCTGCTGAAATCTGGAATGTATTTACTGCAATTGTTTGGATTCTCTAAGATCAGACCTTCATAGAAGAAGAAAAGATAGAGCATTTCTAACTGGCAATAGTGTTTCTTAGAAATTGTTAGGGAAGAAGCTGGAAGCAAAATGACTTTCAGAAATATAGGATTCTACTGTAAATCTAGTTTTTAAGATGCCTTTAGTTCCAATAAAATGTAAGTCATAGTGTAAGAGCCAGAGAGCTTTGCACTCTCTCTGCTGTTGACACCACATTGGTATTGTCTGCTGTCCCAAAACTTCTACTATGTTCTGAATTCTGAAGACACTTAATTTTATCCACTTTACTGCATGATTCCATCATTTACATTACCATGCTGGGGCTAACACTACAGAGGTGCGTTGTGGAAGCCTTCATCTTCTGAAGCATTAACTTCAGGGAGATGCTTCAGAGAGAATGAGAAGTTTGATGTATGTCTTCCTGTTGGAGTGACAGCTTTGTGAGTCTTCTGCTGTATTTCTGATACGTTAGTACACCCTCTTTTTTATTTTATTTTTTTTCAATTACAAAAGTAAAAAAAGTCTAAACTAAAAAATGAAAATCATTTCATTGTTCTTTCATGATGCCTATTTTAGCTCCCCAGGAATAAGAAGACCTATTTGTTGTATAATACTGTTGCTTTCAAACTTCAATTTGTAAATAGATGTCTAGAGCTTATATTTCCTCTTTCTGTGTGTAGAAGTGATGTCAGAACACCATTAATCTGACCTAAACAGCCTATGGAGAAGTCCAGCTTTTGTGTTTATCTCCCTATAAATACATCTGTGTGTATATACCCTATTGCAAACTTATGATCTATGGGCTTTATGCAGTGCAGAGGCAAACTTTTATGGCTTCTCTTATGCTTTAAAAAAATATATGAATTGGTCAGCATGCCGGTAAAGGGGTTTAAAAAAAAAAGAAAAAAATGTGTGTATCAATTGGTTGCCAACATCTGAAAATCAGGGTATTTCACCTAAAGTCTGTGGTCTGGTGAATCTTGAGTAATACAATGACCTGAAACTCTGAAGACATAGGCAGGTGGCTAGAAGTGGGTAGTCGCAGCCTCCTTAAGACACGTAATCGTTATCTGCCACACCCAGTTGACCCCTGTTATATTATATCTGGCCAGTTGCACTCATTTGCTTTACCTGCTGGCCTCTGCAGACATTTGAGTTTGCAAATGATATAGATAGGATGAACATGTAATTAACTGTATCAACTAGGACAATTTAGGTCAGTGGTTCTCAACCCTCCTAATGCCATGGTGCTTTAATACCCACAGGTTGAGAACTGCTGATTTAGAGTAAAAATGAGTGCTATTAATAATTATACCAGGATCATATGAATAAACTAGGATGAGACAAGCCAAGATATATGGTCTTCCTATTGACAGACAACTTCATTCAACCCCTTCATTTTACTAATGAGAAAACTAAGACCTAGAAAAGGAAAGTAACTTGCCCGTGGAATTTGCCAAGTGAGTTAATGACAAAGCTGCCCTAACCACCTTGATTTCCAGTCCCCTGCTTTTTCCATTATAACGTGCACTATATAATATGTATGAGCACTATAACTTCATAGTTATGCATGGATTTTTTATAGTTAATAATTATCACATAGTTAATTTTGTGTGAGAGTTCACAAATTTGTATCTTATATCAATGATATTTCTGTTATGCATCTGAGCAATCATTTGGACCATAGCCCATACAGAGATGTTTAAAACATTTATAGGCTTGCGAACTAGAGAATAAACGTAAGCAAAATTTCTTATTTTACTAGATACAACAGAGATGTATTTAGATGTGCTAATTGTCCAGATTGAAAAAAAAAACACAATAAAAGTCTACCATTAAGTAAGTAGCTGCTTGCTAAAAAAAACATTATATATTGTCTTTTTGATCATTGGCTATGCCTGGTCTTCAAGAGATGTTGCAGACCCCAAATTCCCAAATATTTGACTAGCTGTTTATTGCCTTATTGAGTTTCTAAAAGATATTTGTACAAAGAACACCCCAGATGAGACCAGTGCATGTTCTTAATCACTTGCTCAAACTCTGGCCCCAAATCTCTATCTAGTGACCTTCCCAAGGGAACTGTATAAGCCTTAGGGCAACTCTTAGCCTTTGGTGAAGACTTAGATCAAAGACTAGCTTGAGAAGACACTTTTTTCCAGTGTCCCACATGGTTCCCTCTTGTCCTTCCAAGGGGCCTTGCAAGCAGTAGAGACCTCTCACCATGTCAGCTGCACAGAATGGAGGACAGAAAGAAGGAAGTCCTTTTCACTAAAGCCAAAAGCAGAGTTGGCCTGAGTCACCCACCCCATTCTGCCTTTCCATAAAGGATATACGGTGGTCCCCATTAGCTTTTCAAACATGGGACCATCACCCACATAGACTAGGATGCATATTACCACACTAGCTTTATAGAGTTGAGGAGAGCCCCCCAAATGTAAAGTGGGCAAAGATCCCTGTTACCCTACTCAATAACACCTTGCCCCAACTGTGGTATTCTCCCCTGGAAGAGCCCTTTTCCTTTGACCATTGTCAGAGCTTCTTTTCTGTAGGGTAGCTTGATAGAGCAGGGGACCAGTGACCAACCAGGACCTTTAGACTCACAATCTGAACCACATATATGGGTAACCTTTTTCTCTAAGGCACCTTAACTTTTATAGGAAAAAGTTGTTTTCTAAATGAACCACATCTATATACATAACACAGACCACTGAAGCTTTGCTGTCCAATAACTATGGCTACTGAGCCCTTAAAATGATATTTTGGTGATACTTAAATAAATTAAAAATAAAAATAGTCGCTTGGCCCCTGTGGCTCAACAGGCTAAGGCGTACACGTGAGCTGGCAGGTTCAAATCCAGCCTGGGCCCGCCAAACAACAATGACGGCTGCAACCAAAAAATGGCCAGGCGTTGTGGCGGGTGCCTGTAGTCCCAGCTACTTGGGAGGCAGAGACAGGAGACTTGCTTGAGCCCAGGAATTGGAGGTTGCTGTGAGCTGTGATGCTATGGCACTCTCTTCAGGGTGACAGCTTGAGGCTCTGTCTTTAAAAAATGTATATATATATAGTATTACCGTTATTTCTTCTGTTTCTTTTTCCTTTTTAATGTAATTGCTAGAAAAGCTACATTTTACCTATGTTGCTAACATTATATTTCAATTGGTCAGAGCCATCGAGAGGCATACGTCATGTATAATAGAATTTAGTTTCATGCTTAGGTGCCATGGTGGCTTTTTACCATCAAATCTGAAAGGGGGGGGAAGTTTGGTAGTTGTTTCCTAGTGCAAATTATTAGTTTATCAGGAAGGCTTCAATGTGGTAGAGACATCTGGTATAGGGGCAGGAGTTCATAACATAATGTTACCTTGATAGGAGAATATGGTGAAAGCATTTGGGACATCTTTTTATAAATCAGGCTAGTTTTTAAAAGGAATAATCTCCTCCCTCATGTCTCCTAGCATCTTGTTTCCTGTACTGCTCTTTGCCTCACAGAGCCACTGAGGGGCACCTGTTCTGACACCAGCTTTTCAGCTTCCATGCCATATCATACAGAAGGCACTTGGTCCCATACAATGCCAGCTGTGGGTGCCATATGGAAAAGCCATATCATATACATATGTACAGAGTGTTTCTGAAGCCAGAAGGAGTGTAGAGGAGTGTGTAACTGATCTAGCTTTATCTTTTCTTTGCCTTTGAAAATTTTAATCATTGAAATATCTTTAAGCCATAAATAGAATCATGTAGTGAGATAATTCTGAGTTAAAACCAAATATGTACTTTTGTTTTTATATGGACACAGGACTGTGTATGAATGTATGAAAATGCAGAGTGAACATTTGGATCCAGACGAGTTTGACTTTTCAATGAAGGATATGGAGAGCATGTATAAATGAATGGGGATGGTGTACGTCAATCTGTTCAAGCAGAGCTATTCATATTGGAGCAGAGATTTCCTCCTCCTATAAATAGTTGAAGTGAAAGTTCTGTTTTTGCTTCTTCCTCATTTAGGTGCAGAGTTCACTTAAGTGGCTGCCAGAAATTTATGGAGAAGGTTATTGTCTTGACTGAGCCCAGCTTTGATGGTTTGCCTCTCATGCCGCAAAAGGCATGGACCAATGGTGCCATGTGTGGGATGGCATCAACTGGAGCCAGGCTTCAGGCTGTGTTTTCCTTTGCATTAACCACTTTCCTCCTTCTTTTCCTTCCACTTCTTCTAGGCAGGACAGGGCTGCTTGCTGATCTCTTGCCCAGTTTTGCTGTGGAGATTATGCCAGGTATTCAGTCATTTAACTCTTTATTTGCTTAATTTGCTATCACTCCATCTGCTTCTGCATTAGCCACTAATTACTCCTTTAATTTATTTGCACATTTGTCTATATATGTGTGTGTGTGTGTGTGTCTATGATCTTTTCCAGGATTAACTAAGCCCATCGAAAGAGACTTTAAATTGCATTCCTTCTGTTACTGAGACCTAAAAGAATAATGGTAATTAAAAATAGGCTGAGATGGAAACCTAGTTCTTTAGTGATAGCCATGCCGGCTCTTTGGCAATCTTCATGCCCATATCAATACTTCATATGTACCCTAACAGCTACGAGTATTCTTTTTTTTTGAGACAGAGCCTCAAGCTGTCACCCTGGATAGAGTGCTGTAGCATCACAGCTCACAGCAAACCCCAATTCCTGGGCTCAAGCGAGTCTCTTGTCTCTGCCTCCCAAGTAGCTAGGACTACAGGCGCCCACCACAGCGTCCAGCCATTTTTTGGTTGCAGCCGTCGTTGTTTGGCGGGCCTGGGCTGCATTCAAACCCGCCAGCTCAGGTGTACGTGGCTGGCGCCTTAGCCCGTTGAGCTACAGGCGCCGAGTCATCTATAAATATTCTTAACAGAATAATTATTTATCTGTAGTCCTTATTTCCTAAGTTATGTTTATCTATCCATTATTATACAACCTCACTATTCTGAATTGCCTTTCATAATATTATCAATTTTTTTCAGACCCTAGGAAAGGTATGCCCCTTCTCCCTTGAAAAATACTTATTTACAGACCTTTGTACACAATTTTAGGAGCTAATTATTAGTGGTTGCCTATATCGGTGGGGGTCCGTGGGCCAAATGTCAAGGATACCTGCCTCAAATATACATCTTTGTCTTTTTATGTAGCCTCAGTTGAACATCCCAGCCTAGACAAGCCCACACAGCACTATGGTCCATAACTGAGAGAGAGAAGCAGAGAGAAGCAAGAAGGAACTGTGAGAGAGGGTATATCTAAACCCAAGGAATAGGAAAGGGTATGATTCAGTCTTGGTTTAGAGGGTTTCTACCAAAGTTTTAAGAGCTGCCTACTAGCAACAGAGAGATACAAAATCTTCTTGGCCATTGGTTTGGGCTGAATTTGAGTTTTAAAAATATCCAAAGTCTTTACAGTTGAGCTTTACTTATTATGAATTCTTCTAGTCATTTTCCCCATTAGCTGGCCAACCCAAATGTAGATGTTCTTCTGTTTGATGATGCTCCCAAGGACAGAAGGGTCCTTTGTGATCACCCTTATCCAGGGTTCCCTCAATTTGTCAGCATTTATTCATCACCAAAAAACAGTACTACATTGCAGTGATCCAAACTAGATGCTATTATCTCCTAGTCCCAAGAAAGCGTTACTGTATTTTTCATATCTGGTCCTATACGCCGGAATGTCCCTCCCTTTTGACTCCAAGAATCCTTTTACAGATAATGCTCTTTTGTTTCTCAAATGTGACTTGCCTGTCTTTTACTCTTGACTGCCTGACCCAAGTTGTAGCTACCAATCCACATAGTTTATATAAACCTCAGGGCTCGTGTCTGTCTTAGCTACATTATGTTATTGTGTGCTTGCTCAGGCCTAGGCCAAAGGCTTCTGAAACCCTCATGAATGCTCTTCAGACCCTTCCTGCCAGTCACCAGGTCTTCTCATTTCCTCACTAAAGAAAGATTGATCTTGTTAATTTTAATATATTTCAGATGGATAAGTGAGGAAAGATGGTCAGGAAACCTAAGTTGTTTGTTTTTTAAGGAAATTATGTTCTAGACAAAGTCAATTTTTTTTTACTATTTTCATTTTCACCCAAATCAGTTTTACTATTATCACAAAACCTTCATGTAACAAAAATGCCATATTCTCAAACTCCCAACTAAATGTCCATTTAATTGAAGGAATATTTAATAACCTAAATGTAAGAAAAACAGTGTATACTTGAGAATCAATGTAAAGGGAATTTGATAAATGGCTTTCAACCAAAGTGAAATGCTTTAATCATTTGGCTTTTAAAGGAAAGCGTGGTGCACTCCAGTTTGTGCAGGCCTCCAGAGGGAAGTGTGGTCCTATTAGCCAAGCCTTGAAAGTATAATATTGAGATAAGTTACCTGAGGACCATAGTAATTTTTATCTAAGCCAATTAGAATTTGTTCCCTTTCGCTTAATCTTTTTGGTGGGTGAATAAAGTAAGATTCACATTCAGCTTCTGGCAGAGTGGTGAAAATAGCAGAAGTTGACAAACTTACACATCAGCCTTGCTATTCATCACAGCTCCTAGTCACTTTAGCCCTTGGCTATGTTGGCTGTCTAGCATGGTCAGCGTGAGTGGGATCAAACCAAACCCATTCTTTGGGGACAAGGACAGTGTCTTCTTTGAGTCTGTGTCTCTAGTTTTCTCTAGCTATGGATCACTGTCTGGGTATAAGCAATAGGTTTGGATCTGAGCACTGATCTGAGTATAAGAAAGGCATTGTAGGAGTTATCAGCAGGAAAGTAGATGAATACAGAAGGGGCCTGGAACCACCTAACACATAGGCTACGTTTAGACCACATAGACACAGAGCCCTTTTTCTCAGGACTTAGCTTTTGTAGATAAGATCAACTTGATGAAAAAAGATACGTGTATTCATAAAATCCACCACTTCATAGCCCAGCGGGCAAGGTTCCCCCTCCTCCCAGCAAAGATCTTTCCACTCTTGTCCCATCCTTGTTCTGACAGTACAGTCAGTTTGGTTAATCCTCTCCCCTGTATGGGACCCGGAAACTCTCCCATCACTTTGTGCTGACCCTACATGTGCCCAATATGACATAGATCACCTTCTTCCCTCTTCTCCATGCCCCAGCCCTGGTGAGGTCAGTACTCCTCACTCATAGTTTCCCTTGAGATTTGTGGGCTCTGTTCCCTGTTAAGAAATGCTTTCTTCCCCAGATTTCCCCTCCTTGCCCCTTTTCACCAGGGAGGTACCAATCAGAGTGTGCCCTGCCCTGAAGGTGAGCTGCCTCGAGATGGATTTCTCTGTGCATCCCTCCAGAGTGGGTGTTTGTTGGCCTGGTGATCCTGGGAGTCTTCCTCTTCTTCGTCCTGGTGGGGATCTGCTGGTGCCAGTGCTGCCCTCACAGCTGCTGCTGCTATGTCCGCTGTCCATGCTGCCCAGATTCCTGCTGCTGCCCTCAGGCCTGTGAGTAAAGTGACCAGTGGGGAGATATTGGGTGACCAAAAGAAATGTCATCTCTGCATCTGACAGAGTTCCTCCTCCTCCACTTCCTTTCCTTCCACTTAAAGTCCTCCCAGACTTTCTCCTCCTCTGGGAACCCTAGCTTCAGGGATGACTGTCCTTGCTTGCTCTCTCCTACATTATGTGCTTCTCCATGCTTTTGATCCATACCTGTCACCTAGTGCATTTGGAATCCTCACTGACATTATCCATTAAATGGAAGAGCAGGTTCACGGTGATGAGGTTGTGGGGTAAGACTGTGCCCCCTGCTCAGGGCATTCAAACTAGAGGAAGCCTTCTCTGGTCATTCCCCTCCATGCAGAGAACTTCCTCTTTTTATAAGCAGAGTTGCCTAAGTGTGGCCTTTGGGCACTACCAGCAATAGATGAATTTTATTTAATCCCATGAGAAAACGGCTCACTATAGGGACTAACCTTCATTTAGGGATACACAACTTTTATGTTTACTGCCTAAGCCCATGTAGGCATTAAGTTTGACACCCCTGCCACAAACCAAACACATCTTGAAAAAGAAAGGCACTCTAGGTATCTGTAGTATCTTTAGGAATAAAGCAGTTCCAAGGAGGAGTCAGGTTATCTGCTCTTCTTTTTTAAGTCACAAAGCAGGGGCCATGTACAAGCTCACTGCCTGCTTTCCTTTTCTAGAAGAGGCTCAGGATCCTCCTTGAAGCAGCCTTGGGCAGCCCCTGTGCTAGGCCTCCTCCAGAAGGGCTGAGGCAGCCTAGAGACAGTGTGGTGTGGTTATGAGTGGGCTGCTACTGTCACTGAGGATACTGCTGTGGCAGCTCCCAGAACCACTTAATTACTCAGCTGCCAGGTACTAAACACTGTAATTCCTTATGTCATTGCCTTTAGGTGGAGCTGAAGGGGCGGCCAAGGGAGTGGGGGAAAGTGGTTCTGATGAATCAATTCAGGCCTAGGAGAACACACACACACACACACACACCCACACACACACACACACATATTGAGGAGCTCCCGTGAATACATCCTCAGGGATTTTTTGGTGAGGGTTGTGGTGGGTGGGATGACATAATCTTTCTTGCTCTTCATCTCCCTCCACAGTGTATGAAGCAGGGAAAGCAGCAAAGGCCGGGTTCCCTCCCTCTGTCTCCGGTGTCCCTGGCCCTTACTCCATCCCCTCTGTCCCTTTGGGAGGAGCCCCCTCATCTGGCATGCTGATGGACAAGCCACATCCACCTCCATTGGCACCAAGTGACTCTACTGGAGGAAGCCACAGTGGTAAATGTAGTTCTAGACTGCCCTGCCCCATTCTTGTTTTGGGCCCCCGCCTGGTTCCTTGCTGATTAATGCAATCAGTTCAGTGATACATCTGTGGAAAATGGCTATCTCCATTCTAGAAGCAGGTGCCTTCTTGCTACTTCAGGCTTTTCAAGGGCCATGGACATTGTGACATTGCTGACCAGTGGTTTGCGCCTAGCCTCCTTAATAACGAAAACTATAAGAAAACGAAACTAGGTACCCCCCTGAATATTGATTATTCAGTTAATAATCATCTCATCCCTACTGCATATTTAGGACTGCGTTAGGTACCGTGAGGGTCAGCGAGCAGTGTAGGACATGGTGTTTCTAACAAGTAATATGGCTTACTCAAGGAGAGAGAATGGACCTTTATTAAAATGGATACTAAAGAGTATAGTATTTGGAGTTTAAGCAAAAAGAGCTGAAGTGGTTACAGAGACTTTAGGGAGGAGGTGAGATTTGAGCTGGGCCTAGGAATGAGCAGGATTTAGAAAAGCAAGCAGGGATACTAAGCACCCCAAATGGGAAAGCCAGTGTGGGGAAGTCCCAGAGCTGGGAGGGCATAGTGCAGGTGTCTGGCAGTGTCCAGCTTGTCAGCCTGATGGAGGAAGGTGGAGCCAGATCGGGGAGGGCCTTCAGACCCCTCCAGAGGAGCCAGGGCATGGTATGAGAGCCACAGCAGGCATATGCCTGAGGGCAGAGTTGGTACCATGACAAGGTGGGTGATAAGAGGGAGAGCGCAAAGCCAGAGATTATGGATTATGATGAAGACCACAGGAGTTGAAATTCATGGGTCAATCTGAGACGTACTTTGAAAGAAGCAATAAAGTTTAGGGGAATTTAGGAAAGGGAGGCTCTAAGATGACCCCAAGCTGTCTAGTGGTACAAGTCATAGAAATGAAGCAGTTGGTGAGGAGAGCTGATTTGGGTGAAGAGTCACCCCATTTGGGACATGATGAATTGGCAGCTACAGGCAAGTGTAGAGGGCAGAGGTAGAAGGGCATTAAAATACAGCTTTCCTGAGGCTTTTAAACAGATTACAGGGTAGTGAAAGGTAAGCTTTGTACATGTTGTGGATTTAGGTGATTTTAAAATTCCCAGATGTGGATGAGCCCCTAGGGTTGGCAGAACAGATGCTTCTCCCCTGGCAGTGTCTGGAGTGCCTCTGGGTGGGGGGGGGGGAGGCAGTGGGGAAGAGTCTTTATCCCTCTTTATGAACTGCTGATGCCTGACTATGGAAGGAGTGGATATCCTCAGTGAGTAAATGGTAGTTGTGCTTTTCTCTCCCTAGAACTATTAGTAGAATTCTGACGTCTGAGACAGAATGAGTCACAGACGGGAAAGTAAAAGTTAATGATCAAGGACACACAGGGAATTAGAGAGATAAAGACAATATAGTCCCTCTCCGAGAAGGATGGTGTGAGCAAAAGAGACTTTAATGGAACTTGTCTCAGACTCTATTGCTGCTTCCCTTTTTTCTGATCTTCTTTTTCCTTCCTTCTCTCCAGAATCCTTTTTCCCTTACCTTTTACTTAACGGATTGTCATGATAAAAGTTCTTATTTATAGAATGGCAAATAGTTCCTCTCTCCCATTTTCAGCCTTCTTCTACTTCCTGCTTGTTGTAGTTCAATCATTTTGGCCCCATCCTGCCATACTAACCAGCTATAATTAGAACTGCCTTTAAAGAGAAGAAAATGTATTATTTCACATAACAGGAAATTCAAGGTAGGGTAGCTGCAAGGTTGGCTAATTGAACGGTTCCAATGGCATCTTTCCATTTTTGATTCTGACACCTTGTCCGGCTTTGCTCATAATCCCTTGATGACTGCTGTAGTTTTGGGTATTAAGTGCATTCAGAGATAGAAAATGGTCTGCTTCTCCCTTTGCCACTTTTCTTAAGAGTGAGAAAAACTTTTCCAGGAGCTCCTCCTCTGTACACCAGACCTCTTGCAATTTTATTGGCAAGAATGGTGTCAATATCTGTTCCTAAACCAGATTGGCTTGAACTAATCAAGACTCACCTATTAGGCCTAAACAACTACTCACTTTGGAAGTGAACAAAATTAGGGTTCTGTTAGCAAGGAAAAAAGTGCAAAGATGGTAGTCAATGTCAGCCACAGCTAGTCTGGCCCATGTCGTCATCATCTGGGTGGCTAAGTCAGGACAGAGTTTTCCTTGAACCGTACCTGGCACATTTCTGTATTCTTGGTTCCATGGGCAGCAGCAGAAATGGTGTTTGCCCTCCTCTCAGAAAGGTGGCTTAGGCCAATGTTCCGTGTAGGTTTATTTTTTAAAGAACATTAAAAATGTTGAGAAATAATGACTTATAAAAACGTAAATCCTACCTGTTTTATATTTATATGCTAGTTCAATTTTAGGGTAATTTATCTAACAACAGTAATTTTTCAGATTACATCTGCACACAATATTCTTTTGAACACTGTGTGTAGTTAAAAAAGACATCTTTGTATGGTATTAGCCAGTTAAAGGGAGAGAGATAATAGGCACCCTATTTCCTTCTCCCATTCTGCATGGCAGCTACTTGAGACCTTCTCTGTTACAATGAAAGATTGTCTGCTTCTGTGCTTTTCTGGATACATCCCTTCTAGCTACTCAAGGCTCCATCTCTGCTGAAGATTTACACTCCCCCCATTCCCACCTCACCTCTCCAGCCTTTCCTCCTTTAGGGACTCCTTTCTATCAACATTCAAAATATGCTCAAATCTCTCCCATTAAAATACAACAACTTGCAAAAACTCTATAATCCTCTAATATTGCTTCCCTATCCTCTTGTCTTTATAGCCAAACTACTTGAAAGAATTTTGAATACTTAATATCTCCATTCCCTCTATTCTCACCAAGTCCCCAAATAACTTTATCCTTCTATCATTTTCACCACTTCAGAAACCATCTTTTGCCAGGATTCTCTTTTGCAAAAATCTAACAGATGCTTTTCTTTCTTTTTCTTTCTTTTTTTTTTTTTTGAGACATAGTGTCACTCAGTAGAGCACTGTGGTATCATAGCTCATAGCAACTTCAAACTCTTGTGCTCAGTGATCCTCTTGCCTCAGCCTCCTCAGTAGTTCAGACTACAGGCATCTGCCATAACGCCTGGCTATATTTTAGAGACAGGGTTTTGCTCTTACTCAAGCTGGTCTCAAACTCATGAGCTCAGGCAATCCACCTGCCTTGACCTCTTAGGGTGCTATGATTAAAGGCATGAGCCACCACACTGGGTCTCTAATGGATACTTTTCAATCCTTACCTCCCCTGACTTCCCAAAAGCATTTGCCACCCCTAACCCACTCATCATTCTTTGCCTTTCTCAGTAAGGAGCTTTGTAACTTTCCCTAACTATCTCTCTGTGTGCTGGCTGTTCTTCTGCTATGCCTCCTCTAGATGTGCCTATGCCATCAGATGCCATCTCCCTGGGAAATATGATCTTCTCCCCTGGCTTCAACTGTCATCTATGTGCTGATGTCTTCCAAGCATTATCTCTACCCTCTCTTCTGCTTCTCAGTCTCATTTATCCAACTGCCTTCGGAACATTTCCACCTTAGCCTCGGAAACTGACTTAATCTGCTGCTGCTTCACCGCACACCAGTTTCTGTGTGTCTTATCTTAGTGGATGGCATCTTTGTCCACCTCCGCAGCCCACAGCAGAAGCAGGGACTTCATTCATACCTCTTCCTTCTCCCTCACTTCCCTCTTCTAGTTGGTCACCACATCCTTTAGACTGCACCCCCAAATAACCTTGAATTGGTATACTTTCCTTTATCTCTACTACAGCTATCCTAGTCCTTGCTGCTACTACCTCCCACCTTGCTTAACGCAATTATCTCCCACCTGGTCTTCCCGCAGCTACTCTGGCTTTGCTAATCCATTTTATTTCACATATACCTGTGAATTCTTATTCATGTAAAAGAACTGAGTAGGCAGGTAGGGTTTTTAAATGTCATTTTCAAAATTAATAAGGATGTGTGTCTATATATATATGCCCACTGTATGTATACAGAGAATATGCAAATTTTTAGAATCACTTCTCCCACAACTGAGATGCTGTCACCTGGGGGGTGGAATCTGGCAGCTGTTCCATCATCCATAAACAGCCTTACTTAGCTCATTAAGATAGGACAGGAAGAACAAGGCTATATCCATGGGTATCTGCCTCAGAGAGTCCTTTTTTACAAGTTTTACAAGTTGAATTTGGGCTATAAAGGAGAACTTAGCTGAAAAATAGCTGAGCCTTAATTGGGTCAAAAATATCAGCTCAAATCCTTAAGCCATAAGACTTTTTGAAATTACAGTTTGGCATCAAAGTGAATATCCCAATATCTCCTCTCCAGTAAAATCAAAGTTGGCAAGGCTAATAAATGAGGGGGGCTGAAGTATGAAGAGCCACACCAACCACAGGACTTGGACCAGACTGAACCTGAAAGCAGAAATAAACCATCCACAACCCTAAACTGAAACATTCCCAGGATAGAAGGTCATTTTCCACATATGCTGGACTTTGGCCAATAGTCTAGGACATTTCCTATTAAAACATCACCATACATCAGAGAGTTCTCTGATCTTCACACAAATTACAGATAAAAATCAATCTGACACCATCTATTTGCTTTCAAATCAAGAAATATTTAACGAATGCCTACCACTTTTCCCTATCCTCAAGGAATTTCAGTCTGTAGGGTAGTAGTTAGGGGTTCGTGAATCGAAATAAAATGAGTAGGTAATACAAGGCAATATGTGAGAAGATTCTTCCATGATGCTGGCTCAGAAAGGAAAATCTTATCCTTGGAAAGGCAGGATAAAGAAAGGTTTTCTGGTGTTTTATATGCTCCTGAGCATATATATGACATAGAGCCAGATTCTACCTGGATGAAGAATAGTTTATAGTACACTGCATGGTCAAACTTGTAACTTACCATTTTAAAAAACCCAAAAAAACCCAGTATCTTTTAAAGGGAGAATTCCCTAAATTTTTAGCTACTGAAACCAAATGGATGCTGCCCCTAAAGTCTAAAGATCAATATTTTGCCCCTTTCTTTTTAAAAAAAAAATGATAGAATTTAAATTTCTGAAGTCACGGGGCTGCTGTGACTGGGATATCAAAGCTGAAAGTGTCTAGTACAGTAGAGTCTCTTTATAATGCCAGTATCAAAGGCAAAACTCTTATCTTCATTTGAAACTACAAATGGATACTGTAACTTTTCAAGGACAGCATAACCTATACATACACAATCAAATCTGTATCATCATGAGGAGTGTAATTTGTTATAATGACATAGAAAACAATCCAAGCTCCAGTCCAGGTTGCAATTAACTGAGGATCCTCCAGCTGTTGCTCAGGGCAGCAGCCATCTCTCACTGGCCATCTCTCACTGCCAGGAGACAGCTGGCACATTGTTTCCTATAGCAACAGCCTCCCCTGTCTCAGTATTACTGAGTCTTCACCATATACTAGAACACCTACAGAAAGCCACCGGCTGTAGGTAGAGTAGGTCCCTTCCCAAATACCTAGAAATATGCTAGTTTTCTTTACTTAAAAAATAATAATCAATAATCATAATAATAATGCTTACTTGAACCTTGCTGCTTTCCAAAGGCTACCATTCATGCTTTTCCCTGCCTGGTCAAAATTCTCCAATAAACCACCAATACAGCCTCATCTACCAACTTTCATAATCTCTTGAAGTATAGTTTCAGTTTCTATTCCCAATTTCTTCTTGTTCATCCATCCATTCATTCATTTATGTAAATAAATGTTTTGAATGTCTATAATGTGCCAGGCTCTATGCTAAGTGCTGGGGATACAGAAGAGCAAAGACCTAGTCCTTATCCTTAGGAAGTTTACAGTCTAGTGAGGGATACTCTACTGAAAGTACACTTTTCAAAGAAACTATTTTTATTTTTATTTTTTTGAGACAGTCTCACTCTATCGCCCTGGGTAGAGTGCTTGGTGTCATAGCTCACAGAAACCTCAAACTCTTGGTCGTGAACAATCTTCTTGCTTCAGCCTCCCAAGTAGTTGAAACTATAGTCATGTGCCACTACACCTGCCTAGTTTTTCTATTTTTAATAGAGACAGGCTCTTGCTCTTGCTCAGTCTGGTCTCAAACTCCTAACCCCAAGCAATCTATATACCCCAGCCTTCCAGATTGCTAAGATTACAGGCATGAGTCTTCCCCGCCCAGCCTCAAAGAAACGTAACTCTGTCCCCATCCCCAGGCTGGCGGCAATTCAATGTATATTTATTAAGTGCTCACTATATGTAAACTATGGCTCTTGGCACATGGACATATGGAATGATAAGGATTTTTTTCCTTCCAGAATCTTTAAGATTAAATATTTACATAAATAACTTGAAACAAACTAGAATAAAGGCCAAAATAAAAGTTCAAACTAAATGGTTTGTCAGAGAGATAGAAAAAGAACTTTTCTCGATATGAAAATCAAAGAAAGCCCTTTGGAGGAGACAGCGTTTGAGCTACTCCTGATACAAAGAACTCAACGTGCTCTGCTGATTTGGTCTTAGTTGCCCTCTCTTTTTTAAGAGATTGTTTGAAGTTCAGAAGTATGAGTTGTATTTTATGGACTTAAAAACTGAGTCCTGGGTAGGTCATCACTTGAGGTCCCTCAATAAGCCAGCAGTAGCTTCCCTACAAGATGCCTAGTTCCCAACCTCCCAGAGCTCATCCATCAGACGTAACTGCCTCCAGAACAGACATAGCAGTTCCGTGGGATAATTGCATTTTGATTGAACTGTCTGTACTACTGTGAACGCCTCTGCAAAGATGGAGGAATGTGTAGCTCAATAAATAAAATCATTTCTGCTAATAATTGCTTCCGTGCAAGGATTATGGATCTAACCTCTGGGAGAAGATGCCACTAAAAAGCATGTACTGGGATTTGTTCTTTTTTTCCTAAGTAATTCCACAATTTGAGATAAATATGGACTGCCCAGCATGTTTCATATAGAAAAGCAGTGCACCTGCAAATGGGTGTGTGGGTGACTTCTGTCTTCAGTGCTTGGGCTGCAATTAGAGTGCTATGGAATTTTATATTTTAGTCTTCAACGTAAATAGCTTGTGTGGGAGGGCTTTGTCCACAGCCAGGGTAACATGACCAGAGACTATAAATCAGGGTTTTCTCTGGAGGCACATGCAGTCATGTGGCTTCTTTATGGTATTTGTCCCACTTTGGGAACAGAAAATGATTAGGGCACTAGCTTACGTCCCATTGTATAGTCCTGCTCAGCTGGGAGATAGGGCCGTGCTATGATCATACAACCCCATGGCACACCGAAGAGTATTTCCTACTCGGGGCTGTACTTCTTCATCTCCCTCACTAGCTCTCCTCCTAGACTCAAGAGGGGCAAGATGCTCTAATGGTTAAGCTTCCATTAAGCTATATGGTTTCAGCCCTGACACTGACAAAGTGTTAGCAAACTGGACAAATTATGAAACCTTCCTGACCCAAAATTTCCTCAGCCATAAAATATGGCTGATGACAGTATTTCTTTAGGTGGTTGTGAGGAACAGGTGTCCATTAAAGCATTTAGCACAGTATCTTGTACATTTTCAGTGCCTACTAAGTGTTGTCTAATTATCATCGTTGTTCTATTGCCATCCCATTATTCCCTTCTTTTATATTCTTTCTCTTATCTGTGCCTGAGGCCTGCTTCCTGAAGCATATTGGTGTCTTATCATCCTTGGGACTGGTATTGGCCTAGACTGATACCTAAGTGATTTGGGGGTCTAAACAGTCTTTATCCCTGATAGTAAGGGATGGTAGTATCTGTCCTGATTTAGTTTTATTTTTTCACAAAACTCTGAAAATAACACCTGCTTATAACTATATAGCAGCAGGTTGAAGTAATTATGTCTAAAATACAGTATTTCTTTTCTTAAAAAGAAAATGCTAAACAAATAAAATGGGACCAGGATTAAAAATCTACATATTTTGCATTTTGTTTGTACTAATGTATATATGGTTTAGAATCTAATATTAGCTCTTATGTACCAGTCAGTTTAAGGAACTTTGCACCACTTCCCAGGCAACTAGAAGCTTTCAGGCTACCTTTGTCAAATCCCCTGATGTTTGAATATCTGTTTTAAAGTTACCTATGCTTCTACAAAAGGAAGATGTGGTCTCCAGACTGCAGAGTGACGTATGTCCTCAATCTAGAAAGTGGTCTGTTCTTAGTATGAGGATACCTTCCAGTGGAACTCAAAAGCTTTGAGAATATGAGCTTTAAGTGGAGCCATAGGAGGTGAGAAGATAGGAAGGAGAGGTTCCTATCAAATGACTAAAAATGTACTGCAGTGGAATTTTATTATTGCCCTTTAGACCCTCCATTCTGATGGCACCATCTAACGAAAAGGATCTCAGGTATGGTGACATATGTATAAATACAGATTATTATTTCTAGGACAGTTTCAAAAAGAATTGTTATAATTGGGAACCATGCTTTCTACTTCATAAAATGAATGGAGGCCTCTTTTTCCTAATATTTTCCTTTCTCAGTGCGCCTTCTTGTACTTTTTTTCAACAGTTCGCAAAGGTTACCGGATCCAAGCTGACAAAGAGAGAGACTCCATGAAGGTCCTATACTATGTTGAGAAGGAGCTGGCTCAGTTTGATCCAGCCAGAAGGATGAGAGGCAGATGTGAGCATCTGTTGGTTTTATATGATCTGTACATCATGCTACAGTTAGTAGCTAAAAGGGGAGTTGGGAATTACCAAACTAGGGCGGCTCTGAGCTTGCAGGGTGTTGGTGACACTGCTGAAGAAAATAGCTCTGCAGACACAGAGGGGTGTAAAAAGGGCTCATGGTGTGCAGAGTATAGTAGTTGTGTTCCACCTTGGTTTATGTTGTGCCTCTCCATGGGGCAGTAAGTATTGCTGGAGCTGTATTATCCTGGGGTTTAGAATGCTTTATTAAAAGACTTTCCCTGGCTCGGCGCCTGTGGCTCAAGTGGCTAAGGCGCCAGCCATGTACACCTGAGCTGGCGGGTTCGAATCCAGCCTGGGCCTGCCAAACAACAATGACGGCTGCAACCAAAAAATGGCCAGGCATTGTGGCGGGCGCATGTAGTGCCAGCTACTTGGGAGGC
>CAUYON010157107.1:0-15596 GCA_963573935.1 Arctocebus calabarensis
GACAGCTGCAACCAAAAAATTGGCCGGGCGTTGTGGCGGGCGCCTGTAGTCCCAGCTACTTGGGAGGTGGAGGCAAGAGACTCGCTTGAGCCCAGGAATTGGAGGTTGCTGTGAGCTGTGATGCCACAGCACTCTATCCAGGGTGACAGCTTGAGGCTCTGTCTCAAAGTAAGTAAATAAATAAATAAAATAAAAGCATTTATATAAACAATTGAAATCTTTCTTTGGGGAAATTAAAACAACAAAACGATTGCATATGACGATTTCATATTTTGCAAATGTTAATATTTAATCATATGCAAAGCCATTTAGCTTAAGTGCATTAATGCAACTCATTTAAAAAGAGGCCAGTAATTGTCCTATTAACTCCCAGTCTGGATGTTATCTACTCTGCCCTGCTGGTAAGGCCAGAGGGGGATTCGTCTATTGGCATCCACAGAGATTGCTCTGATCTGTTGAAAATCCTGTTAAAATCTAATTACTTAGGAGAATCAGCCAGGGAATATCTAATGAGCTAGAGGAAACCACTAGAAGAAATTCTGTGCTTCTAATGAATGGAAGGTCCTCTGTCTTTCAATTACACTGACACCACATGAATGTAATTGCTGCCTTATAAAATGTCGTTCTCCTTTGTTGTTTTTTAATTGTATGTCATGAATTTTTTTTTTTTGGTCATGTGAAAATAACTTAATTTCCCATGGAGGGTAAATGATGCAAAGCTTAAATAAGCATATTCATTTTCTCACAAACATTTGATTTTCATTATCAAATGCTTAAAAAAAGTATATACCTTATTTAGTGAATATACTATGTCATGTATATAAACAAAAAATGA
Source organism: Arctocebus calabarensis (assembly GCA_963573935.1). Classification (NCBI taxonomy): domain Eukaryota; kingdom Metazoa; phylum Chordata; class Mammalia; order Primates; family Lorisidae; genus Arctocebus; species Arctocebus calabarensis. Next base: position 836 of record CAUYON010157107.1, read on the forward strand.
TGATTAAAAGGCCTTACAATTTTAATTTAGACTGAAAAATGTGTTAATCAAGAAACTCTGAAAAGCAACATTCTCTGCAATCACTTAAAAAATGTTGCCAAAAGAAATTGATTTATTAAAAATGACAATTCATTGGGCAAAACCTGTGGCTCAAGGAGTGGGGGGCCGGCCCCATATACCGGGGGGTGGCGGGTTCAAGCCTGGCCCCGGCTAAAAAACCTGCAAAAAATAAAAAATAAAAAATAAATGAAAATTCATTTATCTTACTTATTTGGTAAATGCATGTATATCTTTGAAAATCTTAGTATGGTTTACATTTCCTCCCTCTTTAACAGCTAGGACTATCTTTGTTTGCATATCTAACCTGATTTTAATTTCCACTTTGTTGCATTCCACTTCCCCATACGTAGGACTTTGTTTTCCTGAGATTGTATGAGTGATGCATCATGTTAGTTACAAGCACGGGCTCTAGAATCAGATAAACATGATATATGCAAATCCTAGTCTCAGCTTCCATTTCTTTCTTTCTTTTTTTTTTTGTAGAGACAGTCTCACTTTGTTGCCCTCTGTAGAGTGCTGTAGCGTCACAGCTCATAGCAACCTCCAACTCCTGGGCTTAGGTGATTCTCTTGCCTCAGCCTCCCGAGTAACTGGGACTACTGAAGCCCGCCACAACACCTGGCTAGTTTTTTGTTTTTTTGCAGTTCAGCCGAACCTGCCACCTTTGGTATATGGGGCCGGCGCCCTACTTGATGAGCCACTGAGGCCGTCCTCAGTTTCCATTTCTATACAATGGGGATATTAATTAACATGTACAGCACTGTGTAAAGTTGCAGTAAGGATTCTATGAAATAAAGCATATAAAGTGCTCAGCCCAGTGTCATGTGTGTTGTAAGAGCTCAAGAAATGGTAGTTATTATTTTTGAAGACTAATTAAATTTTAGAATATGAAAGAATTGTGATCTCTAAGACTCATTAAAAACTAATGTAGGGTGAATTTCTATTATCCTAATGTACTTCTATCACCATGTTCATATTAAATTTGTTGAAAATATTAAAGTGAGCCTATTTTTAGTAGCATGTCTGTGAACTTCATTCCAAAGTTTATCAAGTTTTTAGCCAATGTGTCATTTTATAATATGGATTGATTTCAGCAGATGGCACCAGAAACAAAATGTGGTTTGGTGATACATTACTTAGAAAAATACCTGTCTTAGTGACAAATTATTATTGGAATGTAATATAAGATTTTAATGATTGAGGAGAAAAAAAGATTATTACATATTATTTCAACAATTAACAATGTAACTATTATTTAAAATTATCATCTGGCTTATAGAACTCTGGCAATTGAAATACTTATATGGTATTGACTGTGCTTTTATTTTTAATCATTTGATAACATGTTAAAATTAGATTTTCTCTTTTGCCTAATGAGAATGTTTTTTTTTTTTTTTTTTTTTTTTTTTTGAGACAGAGCCTCAAGCTGTCACCCTGGATAGAGTGCTGTGGCATCACAACTCACAGCAACCTCCAATTCCTGGGCTCAAGCGAGTCTCCTGCCTCCACCTCCCAAGCAGCTGGGACTACAGGCGCCCACCACAACGCCCGGCCATTTTTTGGTTGCAGCCGTCATTGTTGTTTGGCGGGCCCCGGCTGGATTCGAACCCACCAGCTCAGGTGTACGTGGCTGGCGCCTTAGCCCATTGAGCCACAGGCGCAGAGCCATGAGAATGTTTTTAAACAGACTATTTTGAAGCTTACAAGTGGCCTTATAAGATGATTCTGTATAACTAGACAAGGATATAGAATTATTATAATAATATTTTTACTTAGAATAGGCTCTTTTATACTTAAAATTCTTTTCTTATATAATTAATTAATTATTATTATTATTATTTTTTGGCAGTTTTTGGCTGGGGCTAGGCTTGAACTTGCCACCTCTGACTTATGGGGCTGGTGCCGTACTCGCTGAGCCACAGGTGCCGCCCAATTCATTAATTCTTACTGCAACTTTAGGAAGTGTTCATACATTATTGTATTATAGGTAATCAAAGGAAACAGTTTGTATATATGCAGCTCTGATTATATTTCTAGTATAAAAGATAAACATATAAATTACAAAATGAATTACAATGTTTCAACAAACTAACATTTAAATGTTTAAAATAATTTTGTAATAGGCTCTGCGCCTGTGGCTCAACGGGCTAAGGTGCCAGACAAGTACACCTGAGCTGGCGGGTTCGAATCCAGCCCAGGCCCGCCAAACACCAATGACGGCTGCAACCAAGAAATGGCCAGGCGTTGTGGTGGGTGCCTGCAGTCCCCGCTACTTGGAAGGTGGAGGCAAGAGACTTGCTTGAGCCCAGGAGTTGGAGGTTGCTGTGAGCTGTGATGCCATAGCACTCTATCCAGGGTGACAGCTTGAGGCTCTGTCTCAAAAAACAAAAAATAATAATTTTGTAATAATTTGTTAATTTAACACTTAGATTTTCTTTCTTTCTTTTCTTTCTTTCTTTCTTTCTTTCTTTCTTTCTTTCTTTCTTTCTTTCTTTCTTTCTTTCTTTCTTTTCTCTCTCTCTCTCTCTCTCTCTTTCTTTCTTTCTTTTGACAGAGTCTCACTTTGTCACCCTCAGTAGAGTGCTGTGGCATCACAGCTCACAGCAACCTCAAATTCCTGGGCTCAAGTGATTCTCTTGGCTCAGCCTCTTAAGTAGCTGGGACCACAGGTGCCCACCACCACAGCGCCTGGCTATTTTTTTGTTGTAGTTGTTGTTGTTTGGCAGACCCAGGCTGGGATCAAACCCACCAGCTCCGGTGTATGTTTCTGGCATCCTAGCTGCTGAGCTATAGGCATGGAGCCAGATTTTCTTAAAGAAATCTGATTGAGAGATAATGGTACTACTTACTTGGTAGGGAAAGATGTCAGAATTAATGTGTTTATAGTGACGTTACTCTTTGTTGAAAAGTTTATGTGTAGTAGATAAGCATTGTGAACTTATTTTATATGGCAGGAACTATATTATGATCAGGGAACAAACACCAGTTAATTTGTTCATATAAGCATGACAAATATTTATTGAAAACTAATTATTTGCCAGAATGGGATCATGAAGGTTTGAATATATGTGTCTCCCTAAGATTTGTCTGTTGGAACTCACACCCCAAGATGATGGTGTGAAGAGGGGAGTCCTTTGGAAAGCGACTAAGTCACGTGAACGCATTCCTTAAGAAGGGGGTTAATGCCCTTACAGAAGAGGCTTCGGAGCCACCTGGCAGGCCCGTCTCGTCTGCCAGGTGAGGACACACACGTCTGTCCTTGTGCCCCAGGTCCATGCATCGAGTGCTTCTGGCCCTGGTAACGGCCTGTGACCCTGCTACCTGAGCCTGGCTTTGCTGGGGAATTCGTGTCGTAACTTGATTAAGTTGGCATATATTTGTTAAACCCGTTTCTGTTCAGAGGAAAACAAGTACTTTGACAATAAGAACAAAAACAAAGAAAGAGGCAGCCATACTTCTTTCTCTGTGCCTTAAGAAGCTCAGCTCTCTGCTCAGAAACTTCAGACGTCCACATCTTCGTAAGGCGGGTGGCACTCCCCTCCCTGCCCCCCGCCTTTCACAGCTTTGCCTGCCACAGGGTAGGCACTCAGGGAATTAAATGTATCTAATAATTCTATTGTTCTATTGGTTTGTATCTCTAATTCTGTTGGTGTTTCCTACAGGTAACTTGGTAAAAGACTGAGTCAAAGCATCCACTGATCTTTTTCTTTTCTTAATGGTTTCGTTTTATTTATTTTTTATTTTTTTGGCCAGGGTCAGGTTTGAACCCGCCACCTCTGGTATATGGGGCCAGCACCCTACTCCTTGAGCCACAGATGCTGCCCAGCATCCACTGATCTTACTGTATAAAAATGAGTACTATGTTTTCTGAAAACCTAAATAAAATGTATTGAGGACTATGATAAACAGCTGAAACTTGACCATTTTCTTGACTTACAAAAAATAAAAATTTCATATGATTTCAACCTCATATTTTCCCCCTAAGAGGTTTTAGCTTGACTAGTAATAAATTACCAAAATAATCACAACTCCAAATATGCTACATTACTACTCATAGTTTTCTTTCTTCCTTTCTATTTTACTTTGATTGCTAATTTTGGCCTTGTATGAGTATTAGTTGACTATTTTAAGGACTTTTAAGAATCAGTTTATAGTGGGTAATATTTAATTTCCAAAATGCCAGTTTCTTTCAATATTAGAAAGTACATGTGAAACTGGGTAGTGCCTGAGGCTCAAAGAAGTAGGGCACCAGCCCCGTATACTGGAATACCAGAGGTGGTGGGTTCAAACCCAGCCCTGGCCAAAAATAAAAATGCAAAAAAAAGAAAGTACATGTGAAACTAATTTTCACTGTTGCTGAGAAATTGGGAGATTTCATTAGTCTATAATTTGAAGATTATTCCCGTGTTTGCTGTGCAAGCTAAGATCTGCGGCCCTGTTTGGGCATGTGAGCTCATTCATGTAGTCTCAGAACTTTGGGAGGCTGAGATAGGAGGATTGCTTGAGGGCATGAATTGGAGACCAGCCTGAACAACATAGTGAGACTCCATCTTTACAAGAAATTAGAAAAACTAGCCGGGCGTGGTGTCATGCTCTTGTGGTCTCAGCTACTCAGGAGACCAACACGAGAGGACCTCTTGATCCCAGGAGATTGCGGTCGCCGTGAGCTACTGTCATGCCACTGCCCTCATGCCTGAGCAAAGCAAAAAATAAAAAATTTCAAGCCCTGTTACACTCATCTCTGATTTATTCTCCTAATAAGAATAATTTTATAATCTTTGCAAAATATAGTTCTGACAAAATGATATTTTCTCCAGAAAACTATTAGTCTGTCTCTGAAAAAAATGTACTCTATTAAGTTATTTTATTTTATTTATTTATTTATTGCCCAGATTAGAGCAGACTTGGGTTATTTCCAGGATGCGACTTTGTTTTTAACTCTTTTTGTTTGTTTTCAGCTCAGGGCTAGAACACTAAAGTGGTCACGAGTCAAGGATGGGGTGCTTTTCAGGATCACATTCTATTTATAAATTGTTTTTTACTTTATTAATTTTGCTGTGAAGGCCAAAGATTACATTATTTTCTTCTTTAAACATAAAGCAACTCCACTGAACACACTAAAGCTTCCCTACGACAAAGCCTGAGCTAGTCTCTGCCTTTCATCTTTTAAGAAAGGATAACATGGGCTCGGCACCTGTGGCTCAACGGGCTAAGGCGCCAGCCACATATACCTGAGCTGGCGGGTTCGAATCCAGCCCAGATCCGCCAAACAACAATGGTGGCTGCAACCAAAAAAAAATGGCCAGGCATTGTTGCAGGTGCCTGTAGTCCCAGCCACTTGGGAGGCAGAGGCAGGAGACTCGCTTGAGCCCAGGAATTGGAGGTTCCTGTGAGCTATAATGCCACGGCAGTCTATCCAGGGTGACAGCTTGAGGCTCTGTCTCAAAAAAAAAAAAAAAAAAAAAAAAGAAAGGATAACATATAGCTGGGCGTTGTGACGGGCGCCTGTGATCCCAGCTACTTGGGAGGCTGAGGCAAGAGAATCACTTACGCCCAAGAATTTGAGGTCGCTGTGAGCTGTGATGCGACCACCACACTACCCAAGGCGACATAGTGAGACTCTGTCTCAAAAAAAAAAAAAGACAACATAATTTTATTTGCCTCACATTTGTCTGGAAAGACAGCTAACGAAGAGAGAAGTAACCTGGCTCTTTATGCAAATATCAGAAAACCCTTATAGCTACTTACCAGTTGATCTAAGAACCCTGAGCAAGTAACTCAAATGAGTGGTCCCCAAACTTGGGGCCTATGACAAAGCTTTCACTGGTTGGCAGAAAAATAACAAAAATAAGGACAATGTAAATTTTCCTTTCTTTTGTTTTCTTTTCTTTTTTTGTTTTTTGAGACAAAGTCTCAAGCTGTCACCCTCAGTAGAGTACTGTGGTGTCATAACTCACAGCAACCTCAAACTCCTGGGCTTAAGCAATTCTCTTGCCTCAGCCTCCCAAGTAGCTGGGACTACAGGCACCCACCCACAATGCCAGCTTTTTTTTGGTCGTAGTTGTCATTGTTGTTTGGTGGCCCGGGCTGGATTGGGACCTGCCAGCTCCGACATACGTGGTTGATGCCCTCGCTGCTTGAGCTATAGGCACTGAGCCTTCATTTTTTTTTTTTTTTTTTAAGACAGAGTCTTCCTTTATCACTCTTGGTAGAGTGCTATGGTGTCATAGCTCACAGCAACCTTAAACTCCTGGGCTCAAGTGATCCTCCTGTCTCAGCCTCCTACAGGGATGAAGAGGCTAATTTTTCTATTTTTTAGTAGAGATGGAATCTCACTTTGCTCAGGCTGATCTTGAACTCCTAAGCTCAAGGGATCCTCCTGCCTCAGCGTCCTAGAGGTTAGGATTATAGGCATGACTCACCACCCCTGGCCAATATAGACTATTTTTCTTTTTCGTTTTTTGAGTTTGAGGTTGTTGTGAAGTCTGTCACCATGGCACTCTGCACAAAGTACAAAGTAAGACTCTGTCTCCAAAAAAAAAAAAAAGAAAAGAAAAGAAAAAGTTTCTATTTGCTAAAATAAAGTTAGCAATCCTATGTGACTTCAAAATTATTTTGGAAATATTTTCAAATTATTTTGGAAATATTCTTGAAAATACCTATTACTTTTATAAATCTATTTTCTTGTCTATTAAATGGAGGTCAAGTTTTTCTTTTCTTTTCTTTTTTTTTTTTTGCAGTTTTTGGCAGGGGCTGGGTTTGAACCCACCACCTCTGGCATATCGGGCTGGCACCCTACCCCTTTGAGCCACAGGGGGTCCTGGGGGTCACGTTTTTCTTTCCCTGGATTATCGTGAAGGCTGTGTGAGGTGTGGAGGTGGTGGTGCCACCATACCGGGCCCCTTCCAGATGCTCCAATATCAGTTATCTGAAACTCTGGTGCAGGGCACAAGGCTTCATCCAGCTCCTCTTTGTGGAGAATGAAGATAAATGTTCAGGACACTACTTGGCACGTAGTGGATGCCAAATAGCATTTTTTGTCTACAGGATACTGAGTGGAGGAGTGTGGCAGGCAGATGGGTGTGAATGCCGGGAGCACTGGACAGGAGATCATGAGTGCATAGATGGTGGCGGAGTCAGGAAAGTGTGGGGACAAGGGGACGCTGGGCAGACAGGCAGCAGTGAGCCTGGTGCCCTCTGAGCCCCGCTGCTTCCTTAACAAACCAACAAGGGAAGCAGCAGAGTCTCCATCCTCGCCTCCTCCTAGCAGCCGTGCATACCTGTTTCCCTTAATGTTTTTGATTTTCCGTCTTCAATGAAAGTCTGAAAGTCTTTGGACTCCCCTTGTTGACTCTAATTCCTGTGAGGCTACAGCTACTCTGGTGCTATTGACACTAGAGATCGTTGTTTTGTTTTGTTTTTTGAGACAGTCTCATTTTCTTGCTCCCAGCAGAGTGCATGGCATCATAGCTCACAGCAACCTCAAACTCTTGGGCTCAAGCGATCCTTTTGCCTCAGCCTCCCAAGTAGCTGGGTCTACAGGCACCCCCCACAGCATCAGCTATTTTTTGAGATGGGGTCTTGCTTTTGCTCAGACTGGTCTGAAACTGGTGAGTTCAAGTGATCCACCTGCCTCGGCCTCCCAGAGTGTTAGGATTATAGATATGAGCCACCTTGCTTGGCCCAAAGATCATTCTTTTTTTCCCCTTGGTAGAGTGATGTGACATCATAGCTCACAGCAACCTCAAACTCTTGGGCTGAAGCAATTCTCTTGCCTCAGCCTCCCAAGTAGCTGGAACTACAGGCCCCCGCCACAATGCCCAGCTATTTTTTGAGATGAGGTCTCACTCTGGCTCGGGCTGGTCTTGAACCTGTGTGCTCAGGCAATCCACCCACTTCGGCCTTCCAGAGTATTGGGGTTATAGGTGTGAGCTACCTCTCCTGGCCTCCAGAGATCATTCTTTAGGGTAAACTAGTTTGTCAGAACTAAGGGTTTATATAAGGAGTTCTTGAATCCAGTGGGTTATTTTCTGATACTAGGTATGCTCTCCTCTGAAGAATGGTCCACCCTGTTGGAGAAGGTCAGTGTGAGCTCAGGGAGAGATGTCTGTAGGAAGGTTAGGGAGGACGGAGACCCTGGCCTAGCCACCCAGAACTAACGGGGCCAGGCTGGCCATCAACGGGGTGACAGATGCTGCAGCCAAATCACTCTCACACCCAACAGAGTTGTGTAGTTTTCTTACTTCTGTATAAAAGGGCAGTCAGAAAGACCTTTGTCCAGCCTGGCCTTTGTTGCCAGCTGTCTGGCTGTTGGTGGGACCTGTCTTTGTTGATGGACCCTCCTCATTGCGTCCCAAGGGGCCATTTACTTCACAAACCTCATTCTCACATGCTGGGTCAGTCTGTCTATTGGAATCGTTTTAAAGACTTCTCGGCTTGGCTTTAATTCCTGGACTTATTCTTACTGGGAGTGGGCCTCAGCTAAGCTGTGAAGTTGGCAAGGTTCTCTGTCCCCAGTCTGGGGTCCGCCCCTGCCCTGGCTCCCCGGTGCCTTCTCTTTTCAAGAAGCCACACACTTTGTTTTCACAGTGCCTCCCTGCACGGAGGTTGGGAGACGGTTTGATGAATCAGTGGTATACTACAGTATTTATGGCAAATACAACTTCCTTAGACCCCCTGACAAACTAATGTGTGTTCACATCCGCTCTTCACTTCTGGTTTCCATGGAGGAGGCGCCTGCCCTCAGAGTCACAGGCAGATCCCCCATTGGTGTTCTGGCCTAGCTCCTCCTCCTGCTTGGATTTCTTGCTTTGTCAGTGCCCCCTCTCTCTGCAGTACTTTTGACCTCTTTCTCTCAGAATAGCTGAGTTCTAACTTAGTTTTCCACTGTGTGACGTTGGGTAAATACTTTCTTCTTCCCAGGCTGCAATGTTCTCATCTCTATAGCGAAAGGGCTGGTGACACGACCTCTACCCGCCTCTGTATCTCGCTCCCTGAGCTGATGGTGTAAACTCAGGAGGCTAAGGGTTAACTTTGGAAAGGTTTCTTTTTTTTGCAGTTTTTGGCAGGGCCTGGTTTGAACCCACCACCTCTGGCATATGGGGCCGGCTCCTTACTCCTTTGAGCCACAGGTGCTGCCCCAGGTTTACCTTTGGATTCTCACTTATTGACCTACCTGTCTTAGTGGTAAATTATGACTGGAATATTATATATATTAGTGACTGAGGAGAAAAAGACTGCTACATATTTTTTCAATAAATGACAATGTTATTTAAAATTATTAGGTGAGGTGGGGGAAAAATCACCATGTGGCTTACAGAACTTCAGGACCACTGGAGCCAACAACATCTCTCGGGGGCTCAGTCGTCAATATTGTCCTAGTTCTTCTTAGGAAATGACGTGATTTTATGACCCAGTTTACGCTGAGGTAACATTGGTCACATTTTACATGTTTTATTTTGCATTGGTTAGAAGAGTTCTTATGGCAAGAAACTAAAACCCAATTCAAACCAGCTGAAGCAGAAGGGTTTTCCTGCGGAGTAGCTAGTTTCAAGCCTTACCTAGATGGCTCTGTGGACTGAAACCAGGTTATTAGACCTTCGTATTTTCCTATCAATCAAGGTAATCTAAATAGTGTTACAAACAATTCCCAAATCTCCATATGGAAAGTTTATTTACTGTACACTTGACCGTCCGATAATGAGGCTGTTCATTGGGTGGCCTTCCGTGCGATGGTTCAGGGCTTCAAGCCTATGTCGTCTTCCAGCTGGCTACTCCCAAGTCCTCCGCTGACATCCAGCCATAGACAGGGGTCGGGGTTAGGAGAGGTACGGGGTCACTGCCACTGTCCAGAGCCCGGTCACAGAGCGATCATAATATATTACAATACAACCATCTGCAGGTGAGACAGAGAACGCAAGTGTGCGGTGTGCTCAGAGGGCAGAGAGGCCTGAGTGGGCACTAGCGATCTGCTCTTTTTCTCTCTCTGACTGTCCTGTGTTGCTTATTCTTCTCCAAGTTCTCCACACGTGGTGCACACAGACTCAACTCCTCCCGATTTACCCACTTCATGGGAGAGACTATCTTCCTTGGTAGCTCCAGCAGAAAAGCCCCCTCCCTGGACAAGGACCAAGTGAGGCCAGAGGAATGGGTCACACTAGCTGGCCAGGCCCCGGACATTTGTACCCCCCCACCATCATCCTTGTCCAAACAACATCAGTGGGTTACCCCAGAAATGAAGGGCTCTATAACCAAAAAATGAAAGAGAAAACATTGCTACATAGGCAGGAAACAAGAGAAGGATATTACTCCTATCATAGAAACAATGCTTATATTAATTAAAAAAAAAGTTTTATAGGTGGCACCTGAGGAGTAGGACGCTGGCCCCATATGCTGGAAGTGGCGGGTTCAAACCCAGCCCTGGCCAGAAACTACAAAAAAAAAAAAGAGAGAGAAAAAGAAAAAAGGTTTTAGTGATCATGTCTTGATAATGTATAAAATGCCTGTTTTTCTTTCTTCTTTCTGCTAACGTCCCACCTCGTCATTTACACTGATATGTGAATTTATTGATCTCACCATACGAATGAGCCCAGATGGGAACAATATATTTGAATAGATGTGTGCCAACATCATTCTGAAGAATGTTCCCAAAGGTACCGTCGCCAAGACAAGTCTGTTTAGAGTATTGTCTATGTAAAGGGGGCAATGCTGATCCCATAGAAATTAATCTTCGGCGGTGGAAGTTTAGGCCTCTGAGTGGGAAAGATGCTGTGGGCTGAGCTGCTGCTTTGACACCCTCAGATCGGACCACACAGGCAACTGTGTCGCAGGAAGAGCAGTGGGTGACGTTTCAGTGCCTGTGTGCAGTGGCACTGCTGGGCCTCCTCTGCGTGGAGAAAGTTGACGTGGGAGGCTTTCAGGACTTAGGAGCAGGGGACTGGGTTCTTAATGACCATCTGGAGGTAAGAGATTTGGCTAATAAGGCTATCCAAGGCAGAGAACCTGGAATCGATGTCCCCTGAATAGAGCCTAGAACTTAGACATTTTTATACTCATAGGAGAGAAAAACTCTCTCTGACCCAGATGTGTGGTAAAGAAATTTGCCATCTGTCTGGGGGTATTGCCATCTGTTCAGGAATTTGAAATCTCAGGCTTGTGCTATACGTATGTGTGATGCCCAGATTTATTCCACCTGCTTGATGCAGGATCCCACATTTAAGAAATAGTCTAGGATCATTGATATCATTGGAAGAAACATGTCTGTAGAACAAACCTAAAAATACCATGTTATCTCCCATACCCTCACAACCTGGGGACTCCTGCCACTGCCACAGAGTAAATGAAAGCCTCTGAAACTGGAATAGGAAAAAAATCACAAACCATATAAAGGAAAAACCTCTGTGAAGGACAGTCATAAGATGTAGCAAATAGCATTAGTACCTTAAGAACCAGAAATAATGGAATAATTTGAAAGAGCTGTTGTAAAATAAATGTTTATGTTAAAGATTAAAAAGAACAGAAGCCATATTGAAGTAAGAAAAGTAAAAGGTAATAAAATCTAAATGAGGAAAACCATAAAACTCTCCTGATTCCATTTATTCAATTTATATTAGCCTCAAAAAGAATAAAATACAGGGGCAGCACCTGTGGCTCAGAGGGATAGGGTGCCGGCCCCATATGCTGGAGGTGACGGGTTCAAACCCAGCCCTGGCCAAAAACTGCAAAAAAAAAAAAAAAAAAAAAGAATAAAATACTTAGGGATAAAGCTAACCAAAAGACAAAAGACTTTTACAGTGAACTGAGAACTATAAAACACTGCTGAAGGGAGTTTAGAAAGACATAAATAAGAGGAAAGGCATCCCATGTTCACGGATGAGAAGTCTTACTATTGTTAAGATGCTCAGACTCCACAAATCAATCTACGATTCACCACAATCCCTGTTAAAATCCCAATGGCATTTTTCTGCAGAAATAGAAAAATTCATAGACAGAAATAGAAAAATTCATCTAAAACTCATATGGAATCTCAAAAGGCCCCAAATGGCCAAAAATTTTTGAAAAGGAGATTAAAGTTGGAGGACTCACATTTTCTGATTTCAAAGTATATTACAAAGCTACAGTAATCAAAACAGTGTGGTACTGGCATTAAGATAGATAAATAGGCTGGGACAGTGAACCCAGAAATAAACCCTTGTATTTATGGCCAAATTATCTTTGACAAGAATGGCAAGACCACTCCTTGGAGAGCAGATAATCTCTTTAACAAATTGTGTTGGAAAAGGAGATATCCATGTGCCAAAGAAAGAAGATGGACCTTATCTTACACCATATACAAATATTAACTCAAAATACTTTAAAGACTTAAACATGAAACCAAAAGCTATCAAACTCCTAGAAGAAAACAGGGAAAATCTTGATAACATTGGACTTGGAAATGATTTCCTGTCTATGACATCAACATCTTAATCAACTAAAGCAAAAAAGAGAGAAGTGACACTACATCAAACTTAAAACCTTTGTACACCAAAGGACAAAATAGAGTGAAAGAAATGGAAGAGAGTATTTGAAAATCATATATGTAATAAGGGGTTAATATCCAGAATATATAAAGAACTCCTATAACTCCACATTGGAAAATCAAATAACCTGATTAAAAAATGGAGAAGGGACTTAAATAGACATTTCCTCAAAGAAGACATAAAATGACCATCAAGCATATGAAGAGATGTTCAACATCACTAATCATTAGGGAAGAGCAACTCCAAAGCACAAAAAGATATCACCTCACACGCATGAGGATGACTACTTTGGAAAAACCATAAAATAACAAGGGTTGGCAAGAATGTAGAGAAATTGGAACACTTATGCACTCTTGGTGATACTGTAAAGTGGTACAACTGCTATGGAAAACAATATGAAGTGTCCTTAAAAAATTAAAAATAGAATTACCAAATGATTCATACCAACTTTTGGGCATGAGTGAAAAGAATGAAAAGCAGGGTCTCAAAAAAGACATTTATACACCTGCGTTTATAGCCGCACTATTTACAATAGCCAACAGTTGGAAGCCGCTCAAATGCCCATCCATGAATGCACGAATAAACAAAATGTGTTATATAAAGACGATTGATTGTTATTCAGCCTTAAAAAGGAAGGAAGTCTCATCACATGCTGACACGAATGAACCTGGAGGACATTCTGTCCGGTAAAATAAATCAGTCCCAGAAAGACAAACAGTGCATGATTCTACTTATGAGGTATAAAAGTTGTCAAATTCATAGAGACAGAGAACAGAATGGTGATTACAAGAGACTGGGTGGGAGGAGGAAAGAGCAATTGTTGTTTAATGTGTATAGAGTTTCCAACATGCAAGACAAAAACGTTCTAGAGAACTGCTTCACAACGATGTGAATACACTTGACACTACTGAACTCTACCATTGAAAAAGGTGAACATGGGCCGGTCGTCCTGGCTCATGCCTGTAATCTCAGCACTCTGGGAGGCCAAGGTGGGGGTGGATTGTTAAGCTCAGGAGTTTGAGACCAGTTTGAGCAAGAGCAAGACACCATTTCTGAAAAAACAGCCAGGCATTGTGGTGGGTGCCTGTAGTCCCAGCTACTCAGAAGCTGAGGCAAGAGGATCACTTGAGTCCAGGAGTTTGAGGTTGCTGTGAACTATGATGCCAGGGCACTCTACCAGCGGTGACAAAATGAGACTCTGTCTCAAAAAAAAAATACATAAAAATGGTGAACATGGTAGGAAAAAAATAAATAATTCAAACCAATAAAAAGGGAAAATTTATATAAACATGACTAAATGATAATATTTAATGTAATGAATGTTTATACTATTCTGTGTAGATTTCCATATGTTTGAAATATTTTGTAATCAAAGTATAATTATTGCTCTCAAAAAATTCTGATGATGGTTTGGTACCCATAGCACAATGGTTATGGTGCCAGGCACATATTCTGAGGCTGGCGGGTTTGAACCCAGCCCACGCCAGCTAAACAACAATGACAACTACAACAAAAAATAGCCAGGCGTTGTGGTGGGCGCCTGTAGTCCCAGCTACTTGGGAGGCTAAGCCCAAGAGTCTGAGATTGCTGTGAGCTGTGATGCCATGGCACTCTACTGAGGGCAACATAGTGAGACTCTGTCTCAAAAAAAAAAAAAAATTCTGATGAAAGAAATCAAAGTAGAACTAAATAAACATAGAAATATTCCATGTTCATGGATAGGAAATTCAATATTGTCTAGATGACAGTTCTTCCCCATTTGATCTATAGATTTGATGTAATCCCAGTCAAAATCTCAAGAATTATTTTGGAGATATTGACAAACTGATTCTAGAGTTTTGGAGAGGCAAAAGCCCCAGAATAAACAATGCGACGTTGAAAGAGAAGAACAAAGTTGGCAGACTGGTACTTCTGACTTCAAGGCTTACCATAAAGCTACAATAGTCAGGACAGTGTGGAAATGGCGAAAGAAAAGACAAACAGATCAATTATAAGAATAGGAGAGGGCAGCTCCTGTGGCTCAGCGAGTAGGGCGCCGGCCCCATATACTGAAGGTGGTGGGTTCAAGCCCGGCCTCGGCCGAACTGCAAAACAAAAAAATAGCCGGGCGCTGTGGTGGGCGCCTGTAGTCCCAGCTACTAGGGAGGCTGAGGCAAGAGAATCGCTTAAGCCCAAGAGCTGGA